>JANBQS010000421.1:0-18465 GCA_027577415.1 Coemansia sp. RSA 922
GCGGGGAGTTAGCCTAGCAAGGCCAGTTTAAGAAACAGCGGTGACAGAAGCTCTTCTGTTTAGGTACAAAATGTAAGAAGTCGATCGAGAACACACGTGTTGGGCGTTGCGGCGGCGGTGGTGGCAGCAGCAACGGAGGCTAGTGGGATGTTGTGGTCGCAGTCTCGGTTCTGATCCGTACGAGTGTGACGAGTGATAAGTAGACGGATATTGCGTGTAGTAAAGAAGAAAAGGCTAGAAGACGACAGGCTTGCTTGAGTGCTTGTTCTGAGAGATATTCCTGCAACGAGTGACTGAACTAGAGCTTTAAAACGATGACGTAGTTAGGCAGTATAAACACACGCGGGCTGCTCAAATGGTGTGTGAAGAGAAGAGGGGAGGGGAAGAATAAATTGGACTGAGTGGTAAATGGCCGGATATGCTAATTGGCGTGGGATATGCGGCCCTATTTATACACAGCGCGCTAGTTCAATCCTGCTTGAACTATGCCCTGACACTTGGCAAGTCGCTAAAGCATACAATCGACCACTCTCTCAGCGCCTGTAGTCCCCGCCACTCTTTCTTGGAGAGAAAATGCAGGCAGGCGGGAAAGCACAGCCAATGGCGGCGATACAAGCTAGTTGGGATGCGGGAGGAACATGCGTGCTCCGGGCGGGTGACTGCGCTATGCAGCAGAATACATCACACTTTGGATGACCCGTGGAGCTTGGGCCCTTTCTTTCCACCCGCCTGGCCAATGCTACTCGGGTGCCTGAAAAGAGTAAACCAGCAAAGTGTCACGTATTTCCATTTCTGAAAACTCTCTCGGAGAATGTCAGGCGAATGGCTGCCAAAAGACCCGCCTTGCTTATGAGCACTGGGTCCTGAAATGGCTTAATTGCGCCGACAAGCACACATGACATCACTTGCAGTCGCATTGTTTTCTGTGGAATTTGGGGCCCGGGCGCTGCCGCCAAACCTTTCTAATCGATGGCGGCGCGATTCGTCAGAGATAACATGCTGAGACATTCGCACAAAGTGGAGAGTGGATTCTGGTCTTACTGCTCGCGCGCGCCTCTTCCCGGCATTGACAAATGGATCGCTAAATATTGGCACACCCCCTTTATTATTCCTTTGGCCATTGCCACGAGCTGTATGTGGCGCTCGCGCCCCTTGTTTCAAGTGAAAAGTAGTTTCAGAATAGCCCGCTGCTGCTACCACTGATAGTCGGACTATTGTTTTACAAGCTTCAGAGGCCACAAAAGGAAACTCTGTCAGCTAGGTTGGAAGAGTAGCCATACAAAGCTCTCAAGCACAAGGATTGAGATGCGCACGAAGCGAGAATAATGACAGTTGACTGCATATATAAATCGCGTGTTCTCTGTTCTGCAGATGAAGAACAGGTGGTTGGTGCGCAAAAAGCAACACCGTGAGAAGGAAAATACGTCAAAATTTACTTAACAAGGAAATGTAAAAGCCATTGTCAGGCAAACAATGACAAACCCCGTCTCTAATTTTTATAGCCATGTAGTTGAGTGCAAGCATAAATCAACTTTGGTGTCAGCGGTTATTGCTCATCTCTGGCACATAGTCGAATTAAAAAGCCTTTAAATGGTTGTGCCTGGCATTAGTTTAAATCATTGCCGTTGATTAGGTTTGAGAACATTAGTAAATAAAAAAGTCATTATATAACAAGCTGTCTATCATTCTAGCTGCACCATTAAATTAACATTTATAGTCAGAAATAGCTAACTATACACCAGCGACTGGCTTTTCTACTTTTCTGGTAGACATGTTACACTATCTCAATCCCAAACTTTATATTTTATGCGCGATCATGGCAAGAGTTCCTTTTCCGAATCAGTTCCTCAAAGTCGTTGAATCTATTGATTGAACATACCTCTTTCTCAAGAGATACTCTAACGATTCATCCATTGAGCACGCAAGTAAAACGACATAGAAGGTCACACGTATTAGTTGTAAAAGCAGAGCTGGGGTCGCCCTCAGCAAAATGAATCCTTAGAGCACCATCTTCTGGGTCTTTTTTTCTATTACTTTGCTAACTTTTCTCTGACATTCCTTTTCCAAATTCCCTGCTTTCAAGTTACTAGTCAACTATGTTCAAGATCACCGCCCTTGCCTACGCTGTTTCTCTAGTTGCCATTCAGGCTTACCCAGTTGCCGACTTTGGAGCGATTGATGATGGTGCCGACCTTACCAAGCATGATGGGTGTGGTGGGGTTGGCTGCGGTGGTAGTGGCATTCAGTTCACTGCTAGCAACCTCTCCCCCGATCTCACCTTTAGCACTTGTGGCCGCTTCAACTTGCCAGGCATCCAGCCTTGCGGTACAGCTACCGGTCAGCCCTGTGCCACTGCTGCTTTGCCACAGCAAGCCCCGCCTCAGGAGATGCCGTCTCAACAGGCCCCTCCTGCTTCTGGTGCTACCCCTTGCGACCAGGCTCAGGGTCAGGTGTGTCCCGACTCGACTCAGCAAAATCCACCTCAACAGACTCCACCTCAGGAGATGCCACCACAGCAGGCTCCTCCCACCACTCCTCAGGGTTGCAACCAAGCTCAGGGCCAGGCATGTCCTGACTCGGCTCAGCAGACTCTACCTCAGCAGGCTCCCTCTACTCCTGGCGTTTCCCCTTGCGATCAGGCTCAAGACCAGGCATGTGGTAGCGGTGGACCCACGTCGCTCAGCTTTAACAATGACCAGAGCAATCGTGTCAAGGCGTCGAGCTACAAGGAGACCACGTTGTACTATAAGCACAAGGATGCCAAAAGCTTTAGCAAATCAGGCACTTCGAGCACGCAGCTAAACTACTCCAAGCAATAGGCCACAGTTCCTGCCACCTGTCCATGGTGGCTACAACAGCCAATACTCCGACGGCTCCTTGACACATGAGAGCGCACTCAATTCGGACCCTTTCTATTCTAGTATATTTGCCTGCTCCAAAATAAATATCAAATGTCTGATAATATAGTGCACTGTGTGGGAATTCAAGAGCGAATATTACTCCTGGAACGACTGGCAACACGTCCAGCGAGAAAAGTACTTGGCTCTCTCATCATGTAAAAGAATTCTGCAGTGCTCTAACTTGGCCCTTCATGCCAATTTCTATCACTTTTGAGAAATCCTCCCTTTTACCCCATTCCCAATTTACAAATCTGTTTCAACAGTGCTAAAGCTTTATTTTTAAAAGCACAAAAGCCTGACAAAGGCGCTGACTTACTTTCTGGGATTTGCATAGGGATGTCATAGCGTCATCATAAGAGACTGAAAATGTTTGTCTAATTTCTGACGTCATACTATGAATCGTTTTCCCCAATGACCTTTCTGCAAAGAACAAAAACATACGTCAACATGATTTGCTCCATCGTGTCCCAACTGGATATTGCCTACAAAGCACGATAGTGGTTGAAGAAGAGACTTGTTCAGTCGTTTTCACTTGCTCTGAACACAGTCTCAGTTTCGGTATAAAAAGCCTGCTGGTGGTCGCCAACTTCTCTTATTCCTCCCTACTTTATTTTTACACTAGCCTTCTACTCACCACTAGTTTTTATTTTTATTTTTTATTTACCATGGCTAGTCTCTCGAGGTGCCCAATTATATTTGCCACTGACCAGGGTATTTTCCATAACCCCGATCATGTTATTGACGTTAGGGAACATTCGTACGCCTCAGCTGCCAAGCTTGCAATTGATAATTTTTCTAAATATACGACTCAACCTCTGCTTTACATTATCAACGAGGATATTGTGGAGAGCTCTGTGGGTAAAAAGGTTTTCCGTAATGCTGACCCACTTGACGTACACAGTTGCTTTGTGTTCGCAAGCAAGGACACGTTCAAACAGCTGACGAACGAGTTTAAAGTGCCAAAGGATCCCGGAGATAAAGAGAATCCTGATTATGAGTTGGAATGCTACAAGTTCTTTTTGCAAAAAAGTGGCTGCAGCTAATTCCTCCTTGTGTCCCTAAGCTCGGTGTTTGCTCTCTGCAACAATATTATGTCATAAAAAGACAAGGCGGTGACAACTAGCTCTCATTATGTAGTCACATTGATACTAAAAGTATTGTTAGGTGATGGTGCTTTTTAGGACAGTATTCTTATATTTACATATTTTAAGACATGCAAGTAAATAATATATATTCTAAATACAGTATGTGTGCTACACGTTTTTGCACTCGCTATTAACAACACAAGAGAACTAGGGCTGGCAAAACATCGTGTACTTAATGCCAACTACACTTAAACTGGGCTTGAATATGTTTGAAAGGTATCGGATGACATAACTCCCTTGCTAGTTGATGTGCTTCTTTTCCTCCAATCATGCTTCTGTTTATTTTTAAAAGCCTACAAATAAAGTGTGTTGGCTTGCAAAGTAGAGCACCTGGCACTTGAAGCTCAAGAAATGATTATTTGTTCTCTCTCTCACTCACTCTCTACCCTTTCTCCATCCCATCCAGCAAGCCTGTTTCTACAGCATCATGTTTCTTTCTTCAAAGCACGTAAAGTGCTGTGCCTTAAGCCAATTGTGTCAATTGATGTCACCTTCAAGCAAACGTCGTCATTCCTCTCTCACTCCCAGCCAACAAACCTGTTTCGACAGCATCGTGTTTCTTTCTGCAAAGCACAAATAATTCGTAATAATTACACTGGCCCGTCATCTTTCAACTAAGGTTTACCTATTGTTTTTAGAGCGTGGAATTGTAGCGCACCCAGAGCTAGAGTGGGTTAAGGCGAAACTTGGTCAGTTGTCTCTGTTCGCTCTGAAAACAGTTTCAGTCTAGGTATAAAAATACTGCCCTGATGGTCGCCAGCTTCTTTTCCTTAATCTTCTCTGCTATAATTCTCACTTAAGCTCTCTACTCGCCAACAGTAATTTATAAGCATCTACTTGATTAGACATGGAGGATACCACCAAGTGCCTAATTATTAAAGCGAATAGCCAAAATATTGAAACCTATAAAAATCATACGGTTGACATTACTAATTGCACTTATAAAACTGCTGCCGAGAAGGCGTATATAATCCGTACTAAAATCCGAATAAAATGTAAAGTGAATTTATTTATAGTCAATATGGATAAAATCGTGAATGACCTCGAGGGGCCAATCGAGGACGATACTCCTCTTAAAAAATATAGTTTCTTTGTTTTCACAACGGAGGAGACCTTTTCTTTTCTAACACAAACCTGCGAGAGTGTGGAAGCTCGCTTTAAGCTCATGCAAAGATTTGCCAATGATGCGGAAATTGGACAATTGTAAATAAGCTCTGTTGAAGAAGCCTCGTTGGAACTAGCTGTTGGATAAAGAGGCCTTTAGTGTTGAGCTACTTTGGTGTTGCCAACTGTAATTGTGGTTCTCATTATGTAAGAAGTTTTTTTAGGACTTGGGGTTTCCTCTCTATTTCATATATAAAACATGTTCCAATTGGTTCTAACTCTGCCTTCCGTTTCAACAGACAAGTGTGGTTCTATGTCATCAATACACAAGCCCAAGCAGCCAATTTGACTACCCATTATCCATCACCGTTTGCAAAAATATAAGGCCAACACAAAAAAATTTGCAATTTCTACATGATCAACTAGCTAACCTTTTTCCCAAATATCTACAAATGTCAACTCCAGATTTTGACGACGGTGCCAGCGCCAGCACGCGACAAACTTTCATGAAGCAAGCGCTCGCTATGGCCAACGAAGCTCTTGACATGAAAGAAGTACCTGTAGGCTGCGTATTCGTCCACAACAACCAAATAGTAGGCCAGGGACGCAATGAGACCAACGCGACGAAAAACGGCACACGCCACGCCGAACTCGTAGCTATCGACCGAATGCTCGCCTCGGGTTTCCCACGAACATCATTCCCCCAAACCACACTCTACGTTACCGTTGAGCCTTGCATAATGTGTGCATCGGCGTTGCGGCAAATAAACATCGGACTGGTGGTGTTTGGCTGTCACAACGACAGGTTTGGCGGATGCGGATCAGTACTCCCTGTAAATAGGGACCAGGGTTTGGATGGCACGGAGTATAAATCAGTGAGTGGCGTATTTAAAGATGAGGCTATATTGATGTTGAGAAAGTTTTATGTAAAGGAAAACGAGAGTGCGCCGCAGCCACGGAAAAAGACTGATAGGAAATTGAAAACTCTAGATTTAGAAAATATATAATAGAATTTTACATTGAACAGTTGGAATTTGTATCGATACCAGAGTCCACGCCCTCCTCGACAACCGTTTCTTCGTCGTCCGATCTATTATCGTCAGCGTCCTCGCCTTTAATCAAAACTCTCTGTAATACCTTTAGAATAAGGTAAAACCAGTAGAGCAAAATGACTTGCAAAAGGCAGAGCACAAACCACAGACAACCGACGATTGGATACGACGCGTAGGAGTTGGGGTACACTGGATACCTCTTCTCCAACGGTACAGAGGACGTGCCCTGAGTCCATATCGAAATCATCATCTTCAAACACAAGACATGTTTGGTGATGACCCACGAGACGCTAAACAAGCCAAACAACACGTTCGGGGCCAGGTCGTAGCCCAAGTAACGGAACATTTTGGCAGCCGACAGAAAGATATCGGGGAAATCCATGACCAACATAAACACGTGTCCGAACCGAGTAAAGTGGAACGCATATGAACACAGGACCAAGGCGATTGTGACTACGTGGTGCGCCAGCATCTCGTTATGATCCTTACGCCGCTCCTCGACATGTATAGTGTAGACGTTTGACAGCCAAAACGCCGATTGCACGAGGTAGAACCACTTTAGTCCGTAGGACATAATAACGTGGTCGTCCGGATAATTGGCGTACATGTTTTGCGTACTCATAAAATACGGCGAGGTCTGCCATACTCTGAATCCAATACACCAGGACGAAAGAATATAGAGCATAGACCATCCCATCTCGCAGAACCGTCGCTCCTTACGGTCGCTCGTAATACCCAGACACCGCGGAATAGCAGGCAACACGTGGTGCAACAAAATCGACCGCGCAGCGATGATCTGAATGATCCAGTAAAATACGAATTTAACGTCATGAATACCACGCACATATCTCTGGCCCTCTACAGCGTGGTTATCAGCCAAGGTCGATTTGTGTTGCATACGGATCCACAGTGACGGCCATTCGTAGCCTGCCCAGTAGCAGCTATGGACGACAGCCAAAAAGAATAAGGAAAGTTGTAGTTCGTTTTTGGCCAGCCAGATAATCAAAGGATTGCGAGTATTCAGAATCACGTTACGCTCGGGCGAAAGTCTCTGTGGAGAACTCGCATCAGCTGTCGATGATTTGGTCGAGGCGCGTGAGCGCAGACGCACGTGGCGCAGGGAAACAGATGGCGGGGGTTTGGCCGTTGTGTATGCGTGGTCAGTAGAACCATCTGTGCTACCCTCATCGGCTGAGTTGGAGCGATAAAGGGCATTGGTAAGGTCGTGATCAGCCAGCGCAGCGATATTAGGCTGGCTCATTACCTCTATCGGCATGACCAAGAAAAAAATATTATGTGGCGTTAAAAGATAATCTAGATGAGTGATAAGCACAAATATAAAAATATTGAAACAGACGGATAAGCAAGGAGGAAAAAAGATGAGGAATTTGCTTCCTTTGGAAAGAAAAAAAAAAAAAGTTATACACAAAAAAAGGCCCGGGATAAGGGGGGAGGGCCCAGGCGTTGAGGGAAGTTGCAGGCGGAGTGCGGAATACCACACGGAAACAAAGGGAGAGGGGGGTGCGGACAACAAACGCAAGAAAACAAAAAAAAAAGTGGTACAAGAAAAAAATATTGAATAAAAAAGAGAAGAGAAGAGAAAAAGAGAAAGAAAAAAACTAGCGATTGTTTGCAGCGGGACACCGAAGATTTGCCAAAAGAGCACACAGAAAGGAAGAAAGATCTGCTATTGCTTCCAAGTCTAGGTGCATATCAAAGGGGTGGGGCCATGAGGATCCCTTTTAGCATTCTTTATCCATTACCGCAAAGGGGCCTCGGTGTCATTGTGAGCGATAGGCATTATCGCACGAGCACTGAAAAAGAGGAGGCTGAATGCAGGGATCATGCGCACATACCCATCCTGAGGAACAATGGCTCATGTCTGGGTCCTTGAAAGAAGCAATGCGACCTGCAGCTGCTCATCCTCTGTCATTTCCTCCGATGTAACCGGCGCATGCTGCTCGCTGAGCCAAAGCGCATAAGTCAACTGCTCATCAGGACCAAGTCCCAGTTGCTCCTCAGGCTCAATAAACGTGCGCTCGACATGTGTGCGGCTCTCATGCAGCTCAATACGGCGATGTCGCTCGCTTTGAGTCTCCAAGCGCATGCTCGCAAGGTCCTCCTCAACTTCACGCTCTAAAGCCCTATGACTGTGATAAACGGCTTTCTTTTTGTGCTTTTCGTGGTGTGGGCGACTCGGCGATTCAATGAAGCAAGACTGGATCCGCGTACCGTTCGCCACGACTATCCAGCCATACCCAGCATGTACATCAGACACTAGTGTAGGAAAGCCACGCGCCACTCGAGGATCGATCTGCTGCAGGGCAAAAAACCTCGAGACCTCATCACCCACATTCAGTCCACGATCTAGCATATCTACGTGGTTCTCGATCTGATGGTCCCAGTGGGTCGGCGTGCGAGCAGCCAAGAGTTGGGCCAAATACACGTCATTCCTTGTATGCTCGTTGATAAGAGCCGGGTGCACAGACCAGAACCAAGGATCGAGCTGTCTCGGTCCATTCCGAATCTCGGCCTCCTCAAGCTGGTCGATTCGAGGACGCCTGGTACGGCGCTCGTTGCGGCCGCCACGACACCTCATCGAGCAGAGGTTCTGAGACGTCAGGGGGTCAAGAACAAAGACCTGGCCGTCACGAGCAGCAGACACTACTACGGCAGCGTTGACTGTCACTGCTGACACAGCAGAGCGGTGCAGCCGCGGCCAGGACAATAGTGGGCGAGCCGTGGGTTGCGAGCAGTCTGAGTCAAACACCCACAGGCTGCCCTGCGAATCTCCGATGAGCAGCAGCCGCGTATTGTGTTCATGCTCAGTCGATTGCTTAGTAGCGGAAAAGTCCAAGCGCAGAACATTGAACTTGGCTTCTCGTTTCTCCCCCGATGGAGGTGTTGAAGAGGGCGTTGAAGGAGGTACACGACGTAGCCTGGCATCTACTTGCCATTTTACAGCCGTAACCAGTGCCGCTCCACTACGAGGCAGCACATCAGGCACAAATGTAGTAGCTATGCCGCCAGCAGCCGTCATACGGTAGACGCCATTGGATTCTGAAGCCGCGATAAACGAGTCACTGAACGGATCACCCGAGAGCATTACCACCGGACTATGTCGGTCGCCAGGGATATCATGCACATACGTTGGAGCTGCACCATCCGTGATCTGTTCCAAGTCCCAGACAAGGACTCTGCCATCCAATGTAGCAGCAATGACGTATCGCGCGCCCTCAGCCCACGTCACTTTGACTAGTGGCGCGCCCAGCGGAGTACCTAAAAGCATGCGCACTAAATTGCCAGTGTCAGTGGACCATAGATACAGGCGCCCGTCGGCAGTGACAGTAGCCGCCATGTCATCAGCAGCCATTCGGTAGACAGCCGGCCACTCGGTCACGCGCTGCGCGAGGGCGTCCAGTGGACCCGCCACGTCGAGAACCGGAGCTCCCAGCCCATGGCGCCCGACGATTCGTCTCTTCAGCCCGCCATGGGCCGTCAGATGCGTGACTACCGTTGATCCGTCATCCAGGCCCCAGAAAATCCTATCAACACGCGCGCCCACCACAGTCACTCTCCGCTCCTCGTTACGCTCGCACGCAAACACGACATCTTTGGTCTCCGCATCCCTTGCAAACACCTTGCCTGTCCGTGGAAGACACTTCACAGCCGCCCCACTAGCTTTCGACACGCACAGCGCCCATCCATGTTTCTCGCACACTACTAATTTGTCGACGGAGCTGGCGCGTACGCTGAATTCAAGTCTCTTGTGGTGTCTGCTTAGCCAGCTGCGTCGCAGGGATAGCCGATCGATGAACTCTTGGCGCCATGATGTGCTGCGATAGCTCTTATCTGTCCATAGAGGCTTGCTGGGCATACGTGTGGGTTGGATGCGGGAATACGGGAGTCGAGTAAACGTGTGCTGGAAAGCTAGTCGCCAGCTACGGTCGTCTGAAACTATTCGATGCCAAGAACGACATACTCCGCCCGCTTGCTGTAGTGACTTTGCGTCGAGGTGTGCGAGTACCAGGCAGAGCACCTCTACGGGCAACCGCATTATGCTCGAGTCCAACGACATTTTCCAACAAGAAAAAAATAAAGTGAATTTGTTCAGAGTGAAGAGCCAAGTGAAAATATTTCTTTGGGTCTGAAAGACGTGGCCGCAGCAAACAATCATCATTTTTAAAAAAACCGTTTTTTTTTTTTTCTCACTAATGGATTGTGTTTTTTGCCGTATCGTAGCTGGTACACTTCCCAGCTACCGCGTATTAGAGGACGAGCACCATTTGGCCTTTCTCTCGATATTCCCAAACACCCCCGGTTTCACCGTGGTCATCCCAAAGACCCACCTCTCCTCCGACGTTCTGGCTCTCGATGAAAAAGAATACCTGGACCTTTTGTTGTTTACCAGGCGCGTAGACAAGGTGCTGCGCCAAGGCCTAAACGTAGACCGCTGCGCCCTAATCATAGAGGGTCTGATGATTCCTCATGCCCACGCCAAGCTTATTCCTTTGCACGGTCTGGATGGTCGCACGACGGTGCTTAGCGAGGGGACCTCGTTTACGGAGCGGTATGCCGGATACGTGACGTCCATGGAAGGTCCACCAATGTCTGGCCAAGACTTGGCCGCTGTTTTGGCTACAATTCACGCTGGCCAGTCATAACAGATCCGAATGATGTCCGCTTCTTGGGATTGGGGAGGAAAAAAAGTTGCACAGACAGCGGAGAGGAATCCCGCCCTGGCGAATGATACGAAACCAGTGCCCCGCAGTTCCTTCAGGGACAAAAATAAGTAGTCCCACCGAACTAAATACGTAATCTGCTTTTCTGCTTCTCTATTTTTTTTTTTACTCAAGTACATCCCTATTCCTTCTTTTTTTTATCTTGCATCTCCTGTGCTCGAGTGCATTATAGCGTGTGTGAATTAATTTGGTGGGCGGAGAAGAACACTCTAACCACGCGACCCTGCTTCATTTCTCCGCAATTGATGAACTGAGTCCCCCTCACCAGCCAGCCACGCTTGCCTAGACACACATCGATAATCGTTCATCGCATCCTCGTGGACACAACGCCTCTCTTTCTCATCTCCCTATCAACTCTATCTTTTTTCCCCCTTACTTTTTTTTTGGTATTACACGGATGGCGCCTTTGGTTAATATAGGATTCTGGGGCGACGTAACGTCTTCGATGGACTGGTGCGAAGAAAACTACGAATGGTCTCCATTTATCGCCGAGTTCTTCAACTCTTGGTCATCGCTAGCCATGGTGCTCCTCGGTGAAGCCTGCGCCCGAATGAATCCCACCAATAACCGCGCATTCACGCTCCTAGGCCGCTCAATAACCGTAGTAGGCATCGGTAGCTACCTATTCCACGCCACACTCACGTACTCTATGCAAATGCTAGACGAATTACCGATGCTCTGGGCCGTATCCATCGCCTGCTATATATCGATAACTACGCAGTACCAGGTGAATAAGCGAGCGGTCAAATGGGGGTTGTCACTCTGGACTCTGATGGTCTCGTTGTTTACGGCAGGGTTTAGCGGCAAAACACAATTCTTCTTGTTCCAGGCCAGCTTTAACATACTCACTTACGTTATGGCCTTTTTGTGCTGGAGAGCGAAACGCGATTTGGAGAACGCCCAAATGCGACACATCGCTAGGCTGTTTACCGCGGGGATCAAGTGGTATGTGATGGCTGCCGTTGTTTGGCTCACAGACACCAACCTCTGCTCTTACGTTAATGGTCAGGATACGTCGATCTTACCATTCAATCTTCAGCTGCACGCCTGGTGGCATGTCATGGCGTCTTTGGGTCTCGTCTATTTGGTCGTCCTTATGATGGGCCATTATTGTTTGGTCAAGGATATTCCTTTCAAACTACGCTATATCTGTCGTGTATTCCCCTATATCTACATCCACTAGCGGTTTCTCTATCTATCTGTCTATTTTTGTGGTAATTATGTTATATATATTTTTTATGAAAGCCTCTAAAATATTTGTATCGGATGAATTACTACTCTATGAGCAGTAGTAGTCCAGTCCCTGTACTAATCTCTGCGGATTACTAGATACTCAAATGAAACGACGTTGATCTGTCCAATAGACAGCACCTAATCAACAGTGTGATCCTTGAGTGGCGCTCACAAATGTCTGTCTATAAGCAACCACAAAAGTCAATGCGACTTTATTGTTTTTCGATACCCTGCGACTGAGTTCATCTAGGCGACTCAGGTAGCATGCCCAATGTACACCGAAGGTTGGGTAAAAAAAATGGTCCTTTATTAGTGAAAGCACTTTTTTCTCCTTCCCCTCCTTTAAAAGAGTACTGCGGTGCGCTTTCCTCTAAACATTGAAAATTTTGCTTATAAGCCGCTTTGCAGCTGCTTTTGAACAAACACATTCCTTCCACAACCAACAAACCTGCTTTGATGTTACTGCACTTCTTTCCTCAAAGCACATTAAGTGTTGAATCGGATACAGAAGAGTACAAAGTAAGCGGATATTGTATTAAACCTTTGCCGCTTTCTTTGAGGTGTACATTAAACAATGTAGGGCTGTTGGGGATGGGGTGTGTGCTCTTCTTCTATTTTCTTCCACCCAACACGTCCAGTTCTGGTATAATAAGCCTGGCTGTTGGTCGCTATTTTTCCTCTTCTCTCTGTTTCTACTTTATTATTTATAATTTGTCTACTCCCCAACAGTATTTTATAAGCAACTACTTTTTTCCCATGGAGGATACCACCAAGTGCCAAATTATTAGGATACATACCTGCACAATTGCAATCAATAATGATCATACGGTTGACATTACTAATCGCACTTATAAAACTGCTGCCGAGAAGGCGTATATAACCCCTGCTAAAAGCCGAATGAAAACGAAATTGAATTTATTTATAGTCAATATGGATAAAATCGTGGATGACCTCGAGGGGCCAATCGTGGACAATACTCCTCTTGAAAAATATAGTTTCTTTGTTTTCGCAACGGAGGAGACCTTTTCTTTTCTAACAAAAAACTGCAAGAGTGTGGAAGCTCGCTTTAAGCTCATGCAAAGATTTGCCAATGATGCGGAAATTGGACAATTGGAAATAAGCTCTGTTGACGATGCCTCGTTGGAACTAGCTGTTGAATAAGGAGACCCTGCATGGGTTTTAGTGTTGAGCTACTTTGGTGTTGCCAACTGTAACTGTGGTTCTCATTATGTAAGAAGTGTTTTTTAGGTCTTGGTTTTTCCTCTATTTCACAAATAATAATATTTTCAACTAGTTTTATCTCTGCCTTTTATTTCGACAGTCAAGTGAGATTCTATGTCGTTAACGTATCTTAACCCGAGCTTTTAGGTACTTTGCGCACAGTGGACAATTTGTCTACCAATTGTCCATCATCATTTGCGAAAATATAAGGTCACTATGTAAAATTGACTTTTCTCAAGGTCTCTGAGTCAAGGATCATTGCTTGTGCCCATTCAAGGCTACAATACAACGACATTGGTCATCATGAGAGAGCTTATTTCTGGTTCTTTCTATTCTGGTATATTTGCCCGCTCCCAAATGAATACTAAATGTCTGATAATATTGTGCATTATGTGTGAATACATGAGGGAATATGATTGCTGGAACAACTGGCAACAAATCCAGCGAGAAATGTACTTAGTGCTTGTCTTACTCCTCCTGTAAAAGAATTCTGCGGTGCTCTTTCTTCAAAGTGCAAACTGCTGTCACTTTTGAGCAATCCCCTTTTTTCCCCATTCCCAATTTACAAATCTGTTTCAACAGTGCTGCGGTATTCTTTCTCCAAAGCGTGAAAAATTACAAAGGTGCTGACTTACTTTCTGGGCTTTGTGTGATGTCATAGTGTCGTCATAAGAGACGGAAGAAATTTACCCTGATTTCTGAAGTCATACAATAGATTGTTTTTCCCAATGACCTTTCTGCTAAGCACAAAACATACGTCATTAAGATTTACCCCATCGTATCCAAACTGGACATTGCCTACAAAGCACTATAGTTGTTGAAGAAGAGGTTTGTTCAGTCGTTTTCGCTCACCCAGACAATAGTTTCAGCCTTGCTATATAAATTCTGCCCAGTTTTCCTTTCTCTTCCTCCTCACCTTATTCTTCACACAACTTACACTTCTTATTATACTATTTGAATCAAATATCTGACTAACCATGGAAGACGTCTCTAGGTGCCAGGTTATGGTCTTTCCACGAGATGTTGCTGTGCAGAACTATTTTAGTAACTACAATGCTAGTAACAAAACATATGGACAGGCTGCTTTGGAAGTAATGAACATGTGTGATAATTATTTGAAGGTTCGCGAACTTGATCTTCCATTATTTATAGTTAATGCACACGGTGTTCTAAATGATGTTCAGGCTTTGGGTCAGGAAGGTAACAGAGTGATTACAGAACATACACTGTTTATATTTGCAAATAATGAGCTACTTCGTAAAAAGGGGCTAAAGGAAGGCTCCATGGGAAAGGTATATTCTAATTTTATGACGACTGTAGAAAAGGCTAGGGAAAAGAACATGGCCAGAGAGCCTGCTCATGAGGTAATTTTTATTAGTGATGACGATGAATAAGCATCTCTCATGATAGAGTTCACTGAATACAGGTTTGATTTAAGCACAATCCTTTGGTTTTGGCCGTAGAAAGTACACTCTCCCAATAGCTTCCTCATCAGTGGCAATCAGCATAGACTTTATATACTTGGGCTTTCAGTCGTCTACCATCCAGCTGCCTCATGGTTTGTTTCTAAAGACCACACTTTTAGCAACCCCTGTAACAGCCCCTTACTTTACACCTTGATGACATTAGATTCATAGCAAGAAACAATGAGAAAACAAATTAGTAACAAATAAAAATAAGCATTTTCTGAAGCAATTGAGTCGCATTTGAATTGTCGATAGTAATAGGTCGTTGTTTAGTAATAAACTCAAGTCAGCTTTCAGAGTGTAACAAGCGTAGAACATGTGGCTAAACTACGTATTGCCTATTTTATTTCCACTTGTCCGTCCAATCGTTATATGGCGCATAGTTGGAAGGGTCTTCAATGCGAAGCGACATGGTATGCAGCGCTGACCGAGATAAATGCTGACCACCCATTTGCTGGCTGCAGTGCATGGCAATAGGCGGTGGTGAAATGCTGAATGCTAGTGAATGGCCGGTCATAGCCATGTCAGCCAAGATATAGTCTAAATCGTGTGCGCCGCTTGTCATTATGTGCTCCAGGCGCTGGTGTAGCCTTTGTGCCATGAGCCCGCTTACTGCATATGCATGACTGACTCCTCTTGGATACGTGGGACGAAATACCTGCGTTTTCCGACTCAAAAACTCTTTTTTGGTCCAGGATCGTTGCTGTACAAGCGACGAATCGGCGCTTGCTAGTGGCTGTTTCAACACGGCGCTTACATCCCTTGCACCAGGCTCTGAGATATCTGAGTACATCTGCCCAAGAAACAAAATGTCGTATTGCCGTGCTATGGTGTTGCCCATGGCGTTGGCCAAGCGCATCTTGAGATCAACCTCGACGTCTACCTGGCTGCTGAGAATCAATGCCGACTGAACGTTGTTGGAAACCATGTCTGCATAAATACGACGGTGTGTGTTGAGCTCTGCTGTACTGGAGGCGTTGGTCATGAATCCACGCTGCCTAGGCAATGCTGCGGCTTTCTCAGATTTTGTGACGTTAAAGAAGCGAATGTCGATGCCCAGTAGTTTTGCAATAGCCTCGAGATTCTCTTTGTGGCCAGCAGTGCGATGTGTTTGGCCCAAACTGTCACTAATGTCGTCGTATGTAGCGTACACTCGTTGGAATCCCAGTGTATTGTTTAGGGCGTCCATATACGCGCCAGTGCTAGCTGGCTGTAAATATGACGGATGTCTGGCACTGGAAAGCACAAACAACAGCCCCATGATTGCCACAGCGCCGACCACGAGCATTTTAGGCGAGTAGTGAGTGTGCGATTCCATTTCTTCGACAGCTTAGGCAAAAATGCAGACGAATATATCGAGAGTAATTGATAAAACTCTAAAGTAAAGTATATCAAAGGTCTACGCCTTAATCTCGGCCGCTACCTCCTTCTCCACACACAAATGCGCTATCCAAGCTAGGCAGGCAAAAATTGCGGGGGAAGATAGAACGAATTGGCCATGCTCACTCCGCGTCTTATTTTTTTTTTTTGGTGAGACATGTATTTAATCCTCTACAACGAAATATGGCCCGCTTATTTGCGCGGCAGCCTTTAAGGCATTAGCTCCCAAGTGCGTTTTTCTGTCAGTCTCTACTTGCAACCCTGCGTCTGGCGAGTCAGCCGTAAAGAGCACCGGCTCTGAAATGCGAGCCAGCGGCTCTACCAGCGAGAGATCCTCTGATTCGCTCACTACGCGTAGATGACTCAAAAAGTCTCGAAGCTGGTTAATGTCAGTCAGTACTTGAGCATAGTCCTGTGGGTTGGTTGCTGGATCGGGCATATGAAGCCCGGCAAGGTTATACAAGTGCTGAATTTCTTTGCTGCCAAGTGCCTGCTCTGCTTCAGGCAAATGTGAGATGCTTGCTGGTCTCTGCAAAAGGACGCCTACAGACCAACTAGGCTGTGAGAGCGGGAACTCTGCCAACAGCGCTCGTGACAGAGTCAAGCTTCGCATATTAGCTTTGACTTGCATAGCGACTCGGCGAAGCATCATCATTATCGATCTTTATAAACGCAGAATATAAATGCTAAAAAAAAAAAAAAAAATTAATTGAGAGAAAACTTACCAATGCCTAGTGCCTGTCATCCATTTATTTTTGGCCAACAACGCTCAAGTATGGTTTGCCAGTTGGCTGGATTGCGAGATGTAGCAAAAAAAACACCAAGCACTATTAACTAAAAAAGAGTATATGTACGAAAATATGCGCAAAAGGAATAGTTATTGTTTGGAGTTGACTGGCGAGGCTTGTTGCCGGTTTGGATAGAGTATGCCATTTCCCGACTTGTCAGGCTGAAAAGAAACGATCGATGAAGAGTCCAGAACCAACGCATTAGCCCACAGCACGGCGACGCCATCACCAGTATACTGGGGCTCACGAGAAGAAACAACGCTAGTACTGATTGAGCTGGAAAATATATCAGGAACGACTATTTGAACCTTCTCGGTCGACCTTGTCTTCCGTGGTACTCGGTTATTCATTAGATCTAGCTGACTCTGCATCTTGCGAGACATGGTCTTGTATCTATTCTTTTGTGATTCAGAAAAGTTGTTCCATTTCGTGCTAATGTCCATATTAATCTTGTTGGCAGTTCTCTTCGTGCCCTTTAGAGACTTTATCACGCTCAAGCGGAATAGCATAAAAGCGTTGGGCGCCTTGGTCTTTAGTTTGCCGTCGGATTTCTGGTACAATAGCTTGTTGGCTTCGTCGATATGTGGCGAGTAAAGAGCTGGTGTTGTAACCGAGTCAACTAGTGCTGGAGAGTTTGTTGGCGCAAATGTGGTTTGACTGTGACATGGCTGTATGTGATGCGTGCCCCAGTAAGTAGGTGTAGAAAACTCATGGGCTGTCGGTGAGCTGATGTGCGAGAGGGGAGTAGATGTGCTGTCATTATCTAACGGCAATGCAGGAAACATAGTGGGGGTATGGTGGGTGTTTGCCTCCAAGGACATGCTAGCAAAATAAGAGCGTGCAAATGAATCCATAACAAGAGATATGAAATGTAGATTAGAAGGAATAAGGCACACGCGAGTAGACTATTAAAACAAATTGGGCTCTGAGAAACAGAGGCCATTTATAGCTTTCTCAATGGCGTAAGGTAGGCAAACCTGCTAGCATCTTTCTATTGTGTCCCTTTCGTGGTTCAGTGATAGATACTTTTCTGAAAAGGACACTATCTCTCAGTCAAAAAAGAAAACAAGAACAAATAGGCGTACTTTTATATCCGCTCCAGGCGTGAGATAGACCGCCTGCGTGTTCCATAGAAGATATTTTCTTCTCTCAAACTGACAGCTTTGCAGCAATCGTCTGTGCACCCGCTGTGCCAGTGATATCTCAATAATCGGATGCATAAAACACACAGCCAATCCTACTTGCCTGCTGAGGGTGCCATGTACGAGCTCATTTGGGCTTGTAAAACTCAAGCATACAATTGTGCATACGCCCAACCTCAATTGAAAGTACCTGTGACGTATTGATGAATGTTTACAAGGATGTAAATCGGAATCGGATTGAACACAATTGCAAGCAAAGTAGCCGTCCTAAAAAGGCAACTTTCGACCTTCC
>JANBQS010000422.1:0-18455 GCA_027577415.1 Coemansia sp. RSA 922
TATGCGTGCTCGGCGTGTATCCGCGGACACCGAGCATCGTCATGCAACCACACCTCGCGGGAGCTGACAGAGATACGGCCCAAGGGCCGGCCAGTCACGCAGTGCGAGCGGTGTCGACAACTGCGCAAGACACGAAAGGCGCACGTCAAGTGTTTGTGCGGTGAGATGGACAGCGCCTCGCCGGCTGTAGAGTCTCCTACAAGTAAGTATCCTTTTTTTGGGACGTGGCGGCGACTTGGTTGCCTCTGGAAAATCTGGAGGTGAGGGAGCTTCCATGTCCTTTCCTTTGCCCTTCTTTTTTTTCACCCGTCCCCCACTTCACTCTGCCTGCTTTTGTTCGCGATTGCGTCTATGCAGCTGCGGGGAGAAAAAAAGGTGGGAAGTGGGGAAACTGGTTTATGACCAGCTTTCATTACTGACAAAGCCTGTTTAAAAAATTCTTTTATTGGCTGGCTGCGGGCTCATTGCAACGTGTTAGGTTCAGCGACAAGGGTGGAGGCGCCGCAAGCAAGTAAACTTGACAGTAAGTGTCTCAGGTTTCCTATTCACAAGGTCGTATAAGACCATTGACGCATAGAGGCCATGTTGCTAATACAGGCGTCGACTGATCAACCAACTCTTTTTTATTTTTCTCCCTCACGCCTCGTTCTTCTTTCTTAATGTCTCATTCGTCGCCCGCCACTTATCCATATACCACTCTCGTATATCGTTGTAGTTAATGCCCTGCTTAATCCGTGCAAATGTTCAGCGTCCGACATTTGCGTATGCTGTCGGCCAGTTATTAAGGACTATATCAATCGAAATTATACGCTGGAGGTTGTGGAGGAAGAAGCTGTTGACGCACTTGTAAAGATAAGAGAAGAGCCTATTGTCATGAGCGCACCGGCTACATCAAAAGCAATGGATGCCGATAGTGGCGCGACTGCGGTATGTCCGAGCGGACCCAACGCGCCGTGTTGCAAGGTCGATCGTACCTCGAACGGGACTACAGCATCTCGGCTGAGCTCCGAGTCTATGGCGCAGCCAGGATCAGCGCCACAGTTTAGAGCGCCTAATGCGCCACGCTTCAAAGTGGAGCGGCGCTTGAATGGTTTTCAAGCGACTCGGATTGATTCCAATGAGCGGTTAATATCGGGGTCGGCACCCCAGTTTCGGGCTGCCAATGGGCGAAGAGCCGAGAGATCGAGCAGCGTTACGTTCCGTGCGCTGGATCACTATTCTAATGGCGATGAGCGACAGCACTCGAGAGAGCGCTCTACTGGCTCGGCAGTGGCACCTACGCACAGCCACGACAGCGGCGTTCAGCTGTCGCCTGGCGGAATGCACTACAGCGATGCTGCACACGGCGGTGACGGTCGTCCGAACTGCAAATGTGGCTGTGACTGTGGCACATTCCTTGACACGCTTATTCGCGCCATCGAGGATCGGGTACGAGGTGCCGTACCGCTTGTGGAGGCTGAGGCTAATGGCGATACTGCGGCTATGAACAGGTTCATTAGAGAGATATTGTCGCCGCTAGATAACCCTCTACAGACATCTACTTCCAGCGAGCGTGGCCAGTTGAGGCGAGCCTCGGAATCGGCAATGTCTCAGGGCTCGGAGTCTTACGACGATGGCTTGCGGTTTGAGCTGGAGGACCAGTCGGAGGTTGGGGATTCTCTGGGCTCGGGATCCTCCCTGTTTGCTGCTGGAATTGGAGCTCCTGTCGCGTCCTGTTGCGCACCGCAGCCTGAGGCTGCTAGAGCTCAGCCTACTGGCGGATCTTGCTGTAGTTCTGCTGCGCCGCCTGTTGTGGCTGCACCCTCGCAGGCGTCCTGTTGCTCTGGTGGAGCCGGTGAGGTTGCTAGTACTGCAAGTCAGTGCTGTTCTAGCGGTGCTGCTGGTGGCGGTAAACAGTGCAATTGCTCTTGCAGAAAGCGTAAACGTGCGTGGCAGCCCGGCGACCCTGACCACCCAGAGGTTGATGCAGATGGCGCCCTGGCATGCAACTGCGGCTGTCATAAACCCTACCAGGAGTGCATGGACTGCCTGGATGATCAATGCGAACAAGTGCTGTTTGGAGCTCCCTAAGAACAAGTAAGCATTTTATATAACTATCATTATCTTAATTTTTTTAACATTTTCTGCGAAAGTATTCTTTATTAGCTGAACATCAACAGCGACAGAGATAAACCATCTTGTCATTATTGGCGAGTCACGCGGCTAAAAAGAAAAAAAAAAAAAAGACTTTTTGACAACTTGTCAGTGGTGCTACTTGATATCCCTGTGTGCGAATTGGAGACATCTTATATCTCCACTAAACGAAGTTCTAAAATTAAGTCCGCCTTTTCTGTGATCGCTTTCTGCTCCGTGCAGCGATTGTCGTCGTCCCTTTGCGTGTTCCTTGCTTTGCCTCCTTTTTTTTCTTTCAAACTTTTTTTTTGCTATTAACTTTTTTTTCTTCCTTGTCGATTCAAACCAATGGTCCAGAGCGATTTAGACAGACAAATCGAGCAGCTACGGCGGTGTGAAATTATATCAGAGGGCGAAGTAAAGGAGCTATGTAATAAGGCGCGCGAAATATTCATTGAAGAAAGCAATGTGCAACGCGTGGATGCGCCAGTGACTATATGCGGTGACATTCATGGGCAATTTTACGATTTACAAGAGCTATTCACAGTGGGCGGCGAATGTCCAGACACAAACTACCTGTTCATGGGAGACTTTGTCGACCGCGGGTTCTACAGCGTCGAAACGTTTTTATTGCTACTGGCACTAAAAGTGCGGTACCCCGACCGAATTTCACTGCTGCGCGGTAACCACGAGAGCCGACAGATTACGCAAGTATACGGGTTCTATGACGAGTGTATGCGCAAATACGGGTCAGCCAACGTATGGAGGAACTGCTGTGAGGTGTTTGACTATATGAGTTTGGTGGCGATTATCGACGATAAGATTCTATGTGTGCACGGAGGTCTATCTCCGCTTATTAATACGATAGACCAAATCCGAGTCATTGACCGGAAGCAGGAGGTGCCGCATGAAGGAGCAATGTGCGATTTGCTGTGGTCTGACCCCGAGGATATCTACGGCTGGGGACTGAGCCCTCGTGGTGCTGGCTACTTGTTTGGAGCGGACGTTGTTAGGAGCTTTTTGCACACTAATAACTTGGACTTGGTCGCTCGCGCACATCAGCTGGTCATGGAGGGGTTCAAGTACATGTTTGACAAGACTTGTGTCACAGTGTGGTCGGCTCCAAACTACTGCTATCGGTGTGGCAACATTGCTGCTATCCTCGAGTTTGACGAAAACTTGGACTCTGGCTTTAAGATATTTGAGGCCGCTCCTCAGGAGGCTCGCGGCGCGCCTGCTAAAAAGCCCGCACCCGACTATTTCCTGTAATTCTATCATATATATATCGTTTTTATGTTCATCGCAGTTTTTTTTAAAGTAAAAAAAATTAATTGTGTTTTCAATATCAAAAAAATATTTGTTATTTCCATGCAAATAAGAGTATATAGTAATATCAAAAAAATGTGATAATTTAAATGCTAAAGACACTGCCGCTGGACTCTCGCGATGACACATGGTCCATGGTACGCAGCGAGTTACGGATGATCTTGCCAGCAGGGCTACGAGGAATATGATCGATGATAGCGAATCCACCACGAAGGCGCTTATACTTTGCGATGCGCTCATGGAGCCAAGCAACAACAGCGTGTGCGCGAGTAATCTCGTCAAGGAAGCTGTCGTTCTCATGCTTACGCATGACAAAATATCCCTTGGGGATCTCCGTAGCCTGGCTGTCATCGTAGACGGCCATAACGGCAGCGTCTTCAATGTCCGGGTGCTCGGCCAGCAGACCCTCGAGCTCGGAGGGCGCGACTTGGAATCCCTTAAACTTGATTATCTCCTTTTTGCGGTCAGTGATGTAAAAGTATCCCGAAGCGTCGACATAGCCGATATCTCCAGTGTGGAGGAACCCTTGGTCGTCAAAGATCTCTAGGGTCGCCGATGGATTGTCGAGGTATCCCAGCATGACATTGGGACCGCGGAAGCACAGCTCTCCGTCAGCCGACACGCCGACCTCGCTACCTTCGTTATCGATGACTTTGGCCTCGCAATTAGGCAGCAGAACGCCGATAGACGCTGGGTTCCTGTGCGACGTGGAGAGCATAGTGACAGCGGGGCTCATCTCGCTCATACCATAGCCCTGGACAACCTTGACGCCTGGCAAACGCAGCTCAGTAGCTTCAATAAGCGTGGGGCTCAGGGACGCGCCGCCCGACAGAACCGTATGCATAGTAGAGAGATCGAACCGGTCGACGCGCGGGTCCTTGGACAAGGCGCAAACAATGGGTGGAACCAGGTATCCGAAAGTAATACGGTAGTCCTGGATAGCCTGCAAAAAGCTCTCGAACGAGTATGCCGGCATGATGACGATTTTGCCTCCCAATGCCACCGAACTGTGCAGGACGTATGAGAGCCCGTATGCGTGGCAGAAGGGGGCCAGACCCAGGAATGTCTCAAAGCTCTCGGCATTTTGCGTAGGAACATCCAATTGCTTCAGCCCGTTGATCTGCATAGCGTTCGCCACCATATTGGCATGGGTCAGAAGCACGCCCTTGGGCTTGCCCGTCGTGCCGCTCGAGTAGCAGATAAACGCCGGTGCAGTTGAAAAGCTAGCCGGCTGGCCCGACGTAAATGGCGTGGTGCCGTCGGCTACGGGCTCGGCCTCCATGATCTCGTAGATAGAGTGTGGGGCGCATTTCCGTGCCTCATCCATGCTCAAAATATGCTCAACAGGGTGCGTGACGTGCGTCAGGGCCTCGGCCACCGTCTCGTGCAACCCATCGCCGACGATAATAGCCTTGCAGTGAGAGTTCGAGAGCTGGTGAGCCAGCTCCTTGGGCGTATACGACGGGTTGGCTGGCGAGCAAGTGGCGCCCGATGCCACAATACCGTAGGCGGCGATAGGGAAGCTAATGCTGTTGCGCGCGAAAATGGCCACAACGTCGCCAGCCTGGATGTCGTAGCGGCTTCGCAGACCAGCTGCAAAGCGGAACGTCTGAGACTTGACTTGAGCAACAGTCAGCGATTCGTCGGTAGATGAGTCGACGAAAAGCGTGTGCTCGGCACCGCTCCGGTTCTCGCACTCGCTCAGCACATATTCGACCAGATTAATGTCGGGAACAGTGATCCCGGGCAGCTTGGAGACGAATACCATGGCTATGATAATTTAGTCTCTAGTAGAGAGAAGTGTTTGAATAGCAAAAATGTTACGAAAGAGAGAAAAGAGAGGGTGAGTAAGGGAAACTAGGTGCAATTATGCTAAGAGGGCGGTGTTTATGCGAGGCCTTAAGAACAAAAGCAGCAAAATATTGCTGCCTTTATCTGGTCGATGCTGGCAAGAAAAAAAGGAGAGATAGGATGTGGCTGTGCTAAAAACTGACAAGGACTCTGGCGGCGGCGGCCGTGGTATTTATAGGCATTTACAATGCTTGTACGCCGAGCGCCAAGGGTGTCAACTTGGCAACCACTTTTTGCTCTATTCACGCAACTACGCCTTAACGCGCTCAGAAAGTCATAGCACACCGCCTACTCATTTGGTCTAGCTATATTGGGGAGGCTGTTCCGTAGTCAGTGGTCTATTTACTCAGCGGACGCCGCCACCCATGGATCGGCCTCTCCGCCTCCTTTTCCTCTCTCCCCCACCCCGCGTATCACATCTTCAGGAACAGACGGGTGTAACCAGTTCCCCCTTTTTACGCCAAGAAAACAATGACGTTTTGCCCAGGGAACGCCTCCATTTTTTATATGCATTGCTGGCATTGTGCAAAAAAAAAAAAAATGTCCACCCACAGCCACTAATCAGTGCTGTCCTTTGCCTCGATTTCGCGCGCACGGGCTCGTGAGCGCTGATCCGCCACGCGAATCGGCTCAGGCACGCGGTGTCTTGAGCACTTGCGCACGATATCAACAGCCGTACGCAGCGACACACGATGTCCAGTCGACACGAATATCGGATTGGTGGCACCGCTGGCACCTCCGCCTGGCGCCACCGCCATCCCGTATACCGTATCGGCAGTACTGAGCTCAATCTCCAAGGGCGGGTCTGCCTGCTGGAACATTTGCTTAAGTGAGCGCGCATCGGCACTCAGCCCATCGATATGCAAAAAGTTCTTTGCCACACCAATCGTCGGTATATCTAGCTCGACTCCTAGCTGACAAGCCGAGCCGAATCTCCGAGGATGCAGCGTACCATTGCCGTCTACTAGCACTACTTGCGGCCATAGCTCGGGGTTCTCATTTTGTAGCTGTGCGAAAGCTCCGCGGTAGGCTGACATCTCACGGAACGCCAGGAACCCGGCAATGTAGGGCGTTGTTATTGTTACCTCTGTGCACATGTTGTACAGGATGTCCAGTGACGGGTAAGCCAGGACGGTTAGTGCGACAATGGCCCGCGACGGACTGTTCCGTGGATAACTGATGTCTACGCCACCTATTCGCTCCAACTTGCTGTGGACCGTCGACGGCTGCTCGTCTCCGTGTAGCACAAAGTCCAGGCGGTCTTGCTCTTCGAGCTGACTCCGCATTTCGGTCTGCTGGTTTTCCCAAGACCGAGCCAGCTCGTGGTCCACCTGGTCTCCGCCAATGTGTTCATACGCCATACCTAGCAAAAAAAGTTGCTACTGCAATAATAAAATAAACAGATAAATGGAAAGTGAAAAAGGGGAGTGAACTGACTTTAGTGCTGATGATGATTGATTTCAGAGAGGGCACAGGCGCTTGATTCTAATAACGCGCAGCTCTTTTGTCTTTCCCAAGAAAAAGTATTCTTTTTTTTTGTATTATTATTGTTGGTCCGATCATGAGCAGAAATTCGCGCCGCTATAGACGTGAGGCAGAAGCAGCGGTTGCGGCAGCCAATGACCCAGCAGACTTTGAGAAGCGTTCTGGCGAGGAGCAGCTCACGGTGCTCGAAGCGTTGATCGAAGAGGCTCGCACATCGACTTACGAGGCCATCAACAGCCACCACCGCGATTTCCTCAGTATAAGACTCCACGGCCAAGATCCGCTCGACGAAGTAGCCACGCTCAACGACAAATACGGCCTAGTACAGTCGACGATCGATCCCAGCGCACACAAAAGCATTGAGCGGTTGGACGCAGTTGGTCGCGCCTTGCGAGCTATCGTGCGTCTGGCCAAGATCCACGCGAATCTCAAAGATATTGACGACCAGATCCTGCACGGTGACGTAGCCGTAGCTGCCAGTTCCATAGCTGAAATCGGCGAATTTCTCTCTGAGCTCGAGGACGATTCGCCGTTGCTCGTTGACTCTCAGGCCGTTGACTTGCTGCAAATGCAGTACTTGAAGAAAAGATCCGCGTTAAAGGCAGAGCTGGACTATTTGATGGCTGAAATGTACCAGATCAACGATGCTGGATCCTCGGTCGTCGAGATGGTCGTTTCGTACTGCGTGATGTCCAACTATGACAACGTTCCATATGAGAATCCAGTCATGCTTGGAGATTTGTTCTTTGCCCTGACGAACCTCGACTTGTACCGAGATAAAATGGATTTGCTTGCGGACGCCCTTATTTACCGCTGGTTTATTCCATTGCTGCGCAACCCGAGCGAGTCGCTGGCCGTGTCAAAGGTTAAGCTGTTTGCCACGATCAATATTGGCGCCTACACTGCGTCAGCCAACAACAGGAGCAGTGGCGATGAGGCTGGCGTAACCCAATCGCACTGTGCACTAGTGCGGGACAAGTGGTCAACTGTGCTGGATTTTATACGCGATGAAATGTTCCACGACGTTAGCATTGATGAAGACCACACGGTGGTCTACGAGTATCTGGGGTCTAAGCTGTGGACTGCGCTGTGCCCGCTGCTGCACGAGTCTCTGCTTGTCCCCCTGGTGCCCGCGGATATCGACGCCATTGGGGACGCCCAGCATATGGTTCCGTTGCTTGAGCTTGAGGAGCGGTGGCTAGAGCTTGGTCTCATAGCTGATGACCAGCTATCTATTAAAGATTCGATCCGCGTGCTGCTTCAAACCTATGTCAGCAAGCGCCGCCGGGACTTGCTGACAACAGTAGCGAGTATCCTGGCTACCGACGACGCCAACACCGTGGTTGTCGGTGGCAACGGCCCGGTGACAGACATGCTCTGTGACTATGCGCTGTCTTCGGGAGGCAAAAAAGGATCCTCGGCAAAGGGAGGAAAGGGAGCATTGGCAAGTACTGGATTCGATGAGGACTGTGACAGCTCTTTGGTATTTCCCCGGTGCTCGATCAGCGTACATGCACAGACATTAGTTGAGTTTGCGCGGGAGACGATTGGATTCACAGCCAGCAGTGACGAAGAAGCCAAAACAGCTGCACTGTACTTCCACGCTGTCCGCGATGCCTTTGCACTCTACCGCTGCCTAATGCCATGTCAGTGGTCGGCTGCGCTCCTGGCCGACCCCAAGCGTGCATTTGTCATGTACAATGACTGCGAGTTTATCTGCCACCACTTATCTACTCTGGGGTTCCGATACCAGGAAAAATGGCCTCATGTGCTGCGAGCCTCGGCTACCTTTGTCGATGTCATTGCTGCCTACCGCACGTTGTCCAAGGCTTGCTTGAGCCCGCTGCTCACTCGCCTGCGTACCCAGATCGCCCAGGCCCTGGGTCCCTCGGAGTGGCTCCAACCTAGATGGCTCAGCTCGATGATTGGATCTGGTGACACGCTTGGCCGGTGCTATGAGGCTTGCGAGGCACAACTAGCTTTGGCTTGCGGTATCATTGGGCAAGTAGCACATGTGGGTGCTGCGCATTTGCCTAGATCCATGTACTTGCGTGTCCTGGGATTGCTCGCAGATGTAGCTGTTGGCCATGTGTCGCGAAGATTTGAGGAAATCGGATCGGCCAGCGATTCTACTGCCAGAGCTTTGGTACGCTTGGCCACGCCTGTCGCTGCCCTGGAAGACTGGTTCCGATCATCCACATCGAATTTTGCCTCGCTTAGCGATGGTGCTGCGCACAGGGGATCGCTTATCTCCAAGTACTGTAAAGAGTGGGATTCATTTCAGATCCAGATCTCGCGTTTGGATAAAATGGCATCTCATATATCCACAATCAATTGAAATATTTTTTCTTTTTAATAATACTCCTTGTAAATTTAAGCTACTATACCCGGTGCAGAGCCCGCTACTCCAGGCGGTAGCATGCCACCCATGGGCTGTTGCTGACCGCCGGGAATACCTCCTGCTTGCTCGCTTTCCCACTGCTGCATCATCTTTTCGCGATCCGACTCTAGAGCTAACGGGAACACAACTAGCAAGGCGCTGGTTGTAAACACCCAGCTCAGCTTTCCAGCCAAGTGCAAGCCAAAAGTGCCCCAGTACGAGATATTGCTGATAGCGCTAGAAAATGCGCGCCGCTTTTCAATAGGAATAATATCCTTGAGTGCTTGTACGCGCTCTAAAAACGTCTCTTCAAACTCATCGTCTTCCTCGTCAAAATCAAAGTCGGACTCGTCCTCTTCTTCCTTATCAGTTAACGAGGCTATGCTCTCGTTCTCGTCTTCGTCCGTGGTGTACTGCGAATCGTCGTCAAATACGGCATCGTCCTCAATCTCTACGAGCTTGACCATTTTTTAGATTGTTTTTTTAGATAGTGGAAAATATAGTACTTTTTTCAAAATTTGAAGAAACAAAAATTGCAAAGCCTTGCACAAAATCGCAAACGCTGACTGTAAAGCTACAATATCAATCGATGGTGATCAGTGTTGCACAAGATCAAATCACTTTATGGAAGAAAAAATGCCAGAGTTTTTTGCACACTTGTTTTTCTTGCACCTTTTGCCTGTCTTTACTTCATATTTCTCACATATACTTGTATACGCAATGTCCAAGAAAAGTAGCAAACCCGCACCAGTCGAGTCGTCTGACAGCGAGACCGAGGTTGTCGAGAAGCACGTCAAGCGTAAGTCAGCCGCCGAGATCCGACACATCAAAAAGGAAAAGCAACGCATAGCACGCGAAGGCTCTGACGCAACACGGGCCGCCGCCCATCAATACTTGCAGCAATGGAGTACCGATCGTGGATCCTGGAAGTTCAACAAGGCTCGCCAGCTCTGGATTATCCGCCACCTGTATCTCGAAACTCAAGTACCCGCCGACATATTCGACCTCGCCATTCAGTATTTGGACGGATCAGGCGACGTATTGAGGAAGAGCTTGGTATCGGACGCTCGTCTGGTTGCTGAACCCATGTCGGCTATCACTCCCGAGCTGCAGACTTTGAGATCCAAGTCTTTGGGTCTCATGCCCTCGCATGTAACAAAGGCTGAGGCCAATGCTGCGAAACGGACAAAGGCCGCCAAGGACAAGCCTGTGCCTACTGCTGTTGTCTCGAAGGAAGGCGAAAAGACTAAGACCGGCGGTGCTGAGGCTGTGTCGGCGGAAAATGAAGCTGCTGATGGCGCCGTCTCTGAGAGCATAATGAAGCGCGCCATGCGGGTTATTGAGGTGTTGGCCGCAGCCAAACCCGTGGAGCCCGTTGCGAGCAAGGAGCCCAAGACGAAGCGCAAGCAGCCAGACAGCTCGGATGAAAGCTCTGACGACAGCAGTTCTGACGAGGACGAAAAGGAGAAAAAGAAGAAGAAGCGCAAGACGGAAAAGAAGGACAAAAAGTCCGATAAAAAGTCGGACAAGAAGGAGAAGAAGAGCAAGGACAAGTCAGAGAAGAAATCGGACAAGAAGGAAAAGAAGAGCAAGGATAAAAAGGAAAAGACCGAGGACAAGAAAGAAAAGAAGGTCAAGACCAAGTCATAGCCGATATGTTACATGTTTCCATATATATTTAACTATGATTGATATTAGTGGATGTATACGTCACGGTCATGGATCATCCACAGGATCGAGGTGATAGCCACGCAAAAGGTGCTGATGGCAGCACCTGGCATCTTGATGGTCTTGAACGCCACGATCTCTGACGTAAAGTGCGCGCTGGCGATCACATATGACCAGAACGTAATGTCATAGACCAGCTCGTTGCCCATGTTGAACGCGCACTGGTACCGCAGAACGGCCGACAATGCTGTCCATGCAGCAAACACATGCGAAGTCAGTGGCGTCACTTGGTCGGGCTGCTGCGAGTAGATCTTGCGCGTCATGCCCAGTGGCGCTACTAGACATTGGATGGTGTTGAATGCGGAAAACACGGCCGATAGCCAGATAAACTTTGGGAGACCGCCAACAGGCAGTGTCAGCAAGGTGCCAAGCATTGCGGATTATGTTGGTGACTAGAAAGAAAAAAGTCTATAATTAGGTGATACCTTTTTTTTCCATTCCAAACTTTGCGCCGTTTTGTGCTTTGCTACTACAAAGCACAATGCGATAAAGAGTTTTATGGGGGGAGAGCAATGTTCTTTTTACTTCTGACTACTATTTGCGCGATATTTCTCACTGGCGCCTCTTTTTTTCTTCTTCCCTATTTTTTTTGACTGTTTTATTTATTATTTGCGCTTTCTCATCTACATTTTATCATCTCATTCACTTTTACCCAACAATATTAAATGGCATTTGTCGAAGAATTACGGACAGGCAACTTTAGCCTCTACGGCCAATGGCTGGCCCTGCTCTCCGGTGTGCTACTCATAGTACTGGGCTCGGTGACGTTCCTAGCTCACGTCATATTCTCAATTCTGGCTATTGTCTTTGGCGTCGTCTGTATTATCATCGAAATCCCGCTTCTCATGAAGCTTTTCCCTACTGGTCCCGGCTTTAACCGTGCGTTTGGCGGGTTGAAGAATCATTGGTGGCGGTTTGTCGCCTATTTGGTCTTTGCCATTGTTATGTGGGCGTCGCTGGCTAAGGGCGGAGGTATCCTGGCTATTGGTGCCGTAACCGTAACGATGGCTGCTGGGTGCTACTTGATCGCGGCAGTAAAGAAGCAGTCAAAGATCACGACTACTATGCTGGGCGGTACCGGCGTCCAGAGCCATTACTTTGATACCCGGAACGCGGTTCCTGTGTAGCTGGCTTTCTTTTTTTCACTTTCATTGTCCATTTCGTTTTTCTCTTCTTTTGTATGAATTGCAACGTTTTTTTTACCTCAACGTTTGATCACATTGATATTGTCATCGTGCAGTCTGGTCCCGCCAAGCCCGAAATCCATTGTGCGCGGACTAGGGTCAGAGACTTATTACGAGCTTCACATGTAGACTCTCTCAGCCTCTTTCATTCCTTTTCGCTTCCGTTTTTCTTTTATACATATTTATTTTTCACCTTGATTATTTTTCCGCTTCTTTTACCAACCTTTGAAACTCTCGGTGGTGGCAAATGAAGCTTTCTTTAGTCGCAGCAGGCCTAGCCATGGCTGCTGCCGTCGCTGCCACGCCTGCGCAGCAGCACCCCTTCCTTGCTCACCACGACTACTCGGACGACGCCGCCGCTGCATCCTTTGGCGCTCCACTGTTCCCGGCGCGCAACGCCACGCCCAGTCTAGTCAGCGACTCCAAGTGGTCCAAGATTGAGACCATGGCAGCTCTACCCAACTATCAACTCCGCATCAAGCAGCCCAAGCTCTGTGCCGCTAATACTACGCAGTACAGTGGCTATCTAGACACCGACGAGGACCGTCACTTTTTCTTTTGGTTCTTTGAGGCTCGCAACGTCAAGCGCGAGAAAGCGCCTATTGTGCTATGGATGAACGGAGGTCCTGGGTGCTCATCCAGCACTGGTGCGCTGATGGAGCTTGGCCCATGCCGCGTCGAAAAGGGTGGAGCGTCTACTTCGGACAACGCCTATGGCTGGAACGACAAGGCGCACGTAATCTTTTTGGACCAGCCGCTGAATGTCGGCTACTCGTATGGCAAGGACGTATTTGACTCAATGTCCGCTGGCAAGGATGTGTACAGCTTCCTCCAGCTTTTCTACCACTCCTTCCCCGAGTATGCCCACAGCGAGCTTCATGTCTTTGGTGAATCCTATGCAGGCCATTACATTCCGGCGACGGCGACGGCTATCCATGCGGGTAACTTGGCGTTCTCGAAGAAGCAAGAGGCTGGCTTGTTGAGCGTTGCCGAGCAAGAGCAGCGCGTCTTGCCCTTGGTTTCTATTGGTATTGGTAATGGCTTGACTGACCCGCTGATACAGTACAAGTACTACTCTCAGATGGCTTGCAACTCGACCTACCCGCCGGTTCTCAAGAAAGAGCAATGCGCTGAGATGGATAACTCGTATCCTACGTGCGCACGCCTCATCAGTGCTTGCTACAAGTGGCAGAACGTGCTCGCTTGCTATCCGGCGATGATGTACTGCAACAGCATGCTGATGACTTACCAGCGCTCTGGCAGGAACCCGTACGACGTTCGTCGGGACTGCGAGGGAGGCAACCTATGCTATCCAATCTTGTCTGATATCGATGCCTTCATGAACAAACCCGAGGTGCAGGCAGAGCTGGGCTCAGACGTGAAGGAGTTTACATCCTGCTCGCAAAAGGTGTACAGTGGCTTTATGCTCAGCGGAGATTGGATGAAGCCTTGCCACCTCATGGTACCTCCTTTGCTCGAGGCTGGTATCAAGGTACTTATTTACGCTGGCGACGCGGACTTTATCTGCAACTGGTACGGTAATAAGGCCTGGATACTGGATCTGGAGTGGAGTGGTAAGGCTGAATTCAATCAGCAGGAGGATTCGCTGTGGACTGTGGATGGCGATGCTGCTGGTGAGGCACGTACTCATGAGAACCTTACCTTTATCCGGGCCTTTGCCGCTGGACACATGTATCCATATGACCAACCTGGCAGCTCACTAGACATGATAAACCGCTGGATCTCGAACCAGGCATTCTACTAGGAGCTGTTCTCTGGCTGAACTTTTCTCACTATTTTGATTGGCTGAACAATGTGATTAAAGAGTAACATTCCAAACTAATTGACTAGCCATGGGACAAAAAAACTACTAGTAAATGCTACGTGGTTCAAGTTATCGTTCTACACGAGCTTCGACATTAATATCTTATCGAAAGACTTATTAGTGAACTCTCCACCAGTGGCAGTGTCTGATTTATCCGTTATACACACAGTCAATCTAGCGTCTTGTTTGAACGACGGCACAACATCGTTGAGTTCCCACTTCTCCCAAGCACCGTCATCCCAAGATATATACGGTAGTATGGAAGATCGATTTGTCTTCTCTTTAATTGTCGTGTTCTGACTACAGAGATCGTCATACAAATCCCAAAATGAGTCGTACTCATCATGAGAAACGTGCATCATTGCCACCGCTTCTCCACATACTGCAAAAATAGTAGCACTGGCTTTCATAATTTAATCTGGCACTCAGGTGAAGCAGTTCTTGGTGGCTCTTATGTATTGACTAAGTGTAATGTTTAGAATAAACTAGAGAGGATGATGGGAAAAATACAATTGAAGGGAAGGAAGCTCCCTCTTTAAATACCGTCGCGTCAGTCACCAACAGTAGGTGCAGGACGGACGAAAGCCAAGCTGCTGTTGCCGGCCTCAAGTGTCGATGACGTTTGAAAGTGCTTTTCTGGAATGTCAAAAGGGCTTACTCGAGGTTCTTTTCCACAGTAATTTGCTCCACCACTAGTAAAGGTTGCGCAGTTGTTGCGAAGGCGATTCGCACAAATCAGCGCCCGCTCTTTTGTTTAAAGAGAATTGCGTCCCAAGCTAGGAAAAATTGCTGCATCGTCAACGTGTCGATGACATGCAAAAGTGCTTTATAGAAAGACACAAGTTCTTATTTGGAATTCTTTTCTGTGCTATTTTCCCTAGCACAGGTAATGAAAACGTAATTGTTGTAATGGCAATCAACACAAGTCAACACCCGCTCTTTGCTAAAAGAAAGCCGTGCCTCGATCTTGGTGTAATGTTGCCAAAGCCTTGTCGTCATAGCAACAAGTGTGCGGGCCGCTGCTGCCCTCGATGACAATAGCTTGGCAAAGGCCGAAAATATTCCTCGCTAGAGTGCTGGCCTCAACCGGGACCTTTTTTCTAATATTTTCTCTTTCTCCTCTTTTCTTAAACAAGTTGTAAAGTATTTTGTATTGTATCGCTGGTGGTAGACCACAACATCAAGACCAATGGACGACATGGACACTAAGAAGAAGGGTTTAGGTAGGCTGAAATAATGTAATTAATAGAAATGTTTGAAAAGACACTCCCAAGGTATCAGTGCCTAGAGATTTTAGACAAGAAGTAAGCCTGCCTCTTCCATGCATGTGTAAAGCACAGTTGTCTAAACCTTCCTGAGAAGGTACAACTTGTCATCTGATTCACTTCCCTGCATGTGCTATGCAGTTGAATTTGACACAGATGCATTATCTATGTCATGAGTGTTGAGAAATCTAGAAAACTAGTTATTAGACAAGTATTCAAGAGCACAAAAATAATTAATAATAGCGCTGAGCTGAAGAAAAGCGAGTGCAAAAACAAAGTACTCTCTTTGCATCTGGCTTTGCACACAATAATATACAGGCAATGTGACACGTGTGCTATTGTGTTGTATCGCAACCACAAAAGCTGAACTTTGACATTTGAATGTAGTGTAGCGGAGTGTTGCCAGTGGTAAATAAAGAGTAGCTGTATGTTTAATAGTGAGAATGATAGTGAGAATGGTTAAACCCAAATACAACTTACGACGAGGTATTGTTTATATATCTTTCTGGCTGCCTTCTTCTAGAGCCATACGCAGGAAGAGCCAGACAAACGCAGTATTGCTATTTGGGGTGTGGTTGCCGGTAGCCCATAGATCCCTGTCGGCAGTACTCCACGTGGACTGTCAGGCCGGTTGTCTGTATCATTGTGCGGCTCTGGAACACGCGCAACAAATGCATAAATTAGAAAACACACTGACAAGCAAAAAAAACCGAGTAGATTGCTATATAAAAGCACACCTGGCGCCGAGAGATCTGACCAGAGTAATTCCTTGCCACCTATACCTTTTTATCTCCTAACTATCTCCACCCCCTTTTAAAGCCATACAAACAACGTGTTAGCATGCAGACTTACGATTTAGCGTTGATGTACTCGCGCACGTGTAGATTTTGCAGAGTATCATTTGAGACAGACATGCTTTTCGTAGCACACGCCAAGTCATTCCACCCAGAATTGCCTGTAGATTTTTGCCGCTCGGTAAAGATACCTAGGTCTTAAGGTTTCTCTTAGTCTCTTTGAGTAATTTATATTTAGCAGATATATTCTGTATTGAAACCAACAATGTCGCTAATTGACTAAAGGTAGCTCCAGTTGCCATGAGACTAAAAAAACTACTGGTGGACGCCACATGGCCCAAGTGGTCATTCTACACGAGCTTCAGGTTTAATATCTTTGTGATAAGTTCTTTAGTGATCCATTTAGAAGTGGTGGGTTCTGGTTTATCCGTTATAAACACACACCCTGTAGTTCCAAAATCGAACGGCAACACGTCGTCTAGTCCACAGCTGTACCAATTAATATGATCACGAGAAATACTTGCTTTTATAGAGGGCCAATTTATCATCTCTTCACTAGTATTGCCATTTTCACAGAGATTGGCTAATAAACTCCGTGCAGTAAAATTCTTGTCGTATTGTATGCTTAAAGCGTCCACCTTTCTCCTGCCAACGTGAAACACACATGCCACATAAACTTCGTTACAGGCAGGTACAACTTCCTCTGGTGCCCTTAGCGGAGCGTTATGAAATAGTTCTTCGCGGCTCTGGTAAAACATGTTTAGTGAGGCCAATGGTTGGAAGAAAACTAGAGAGGATGAGGGGAAAATACAATTGAAGGGAAGGGAGAGGGCTCCCTCTTTAAATACCGTCGCGTTAGTCGCCAACAGTAGGTGCTGGACGGACAAAAACCAAGCTGCTGTTGCTAGCCTCAAGTGTCGATGACGTTTTAAAGTGCCTTTTGGGGGGGGGGGAATCTAAAGCTCGTCATTGGGCTCTTTCTGTGTCTTATTGTACTATCACTAGCAAGGAATGTGCAATTATTGCAAAGGCACTTCGCAAAAAGCCTTTTCCATCCTTTGTTAAAAGAAAACCACACACCCCCCCCCAACAAAAAGTGTAGTAGTTGGTGCTGTTCTCCAAGACAAGTGCCTAGCGAATGCCAGATTCCTCTCACGCAAGGGTGGTGGCCTCCGCTGGCACTTTCATGTGCGCTTTTTCCTTTTCTCCTGTCCCAATTGCCTAGCCTAGATTCCTACTAATATACTGAGAATATATACTAAAAATAATGGAACTAAAGACACGATAAAACAAAAAGGTGCTAATAATGTCAGTATAGTAGCTTACACCGAAACAAGGAATAGCTCTGGAGTGGTTTGCAGTTCTCGTTCGGCATAATCTTGAGTTTCACGGCTAGTTACCTGCATATGCATCTCCATGCCAGGCTTCATTTCAAGGTTAACGCCGAGGTTGTCTACAATTCTTTGGCAGCTATTGTCAGTCGATACCGCAATATGCAACCCTGCAATATCTTCATCACCGGTGATATGCTCGTTTTTGATCAAATCGTTAATAACCTCCATTGCGGTCATGCCAGGTTTGAAATACATGTAATGCGTGACACCACATCTACCAGCAATATTGTACTCAATCTCAATTAGATACATAAGCAAGTTAATGTCAGTATCACGAAAGGACGTACGTTTTTGCCATTTTGCAGCACTAGGAGAGCTCATGGTCATACACAGTTTAAATAATAAGCGATGAGCGTGCAAAATATATAAATGGAAAAAATTTTTTACTCGTGATAAACGGGAAGGAGCAATGCCTGCACGTTTTTTTTCTAAAGCAGGTGGCTGGACGCTTCTCAAGACCAAAGGTAAAAAGAACGCCTTTTCTCCTTGTTCAAGTTCAAAGAGCAAAAGAGAATCCCTTTCTTATTTCAAAGGAAGAAAGAAAAGGGAGAAAAGGGGAAAAGAATACGGCTCTGCAGCATGAGACGCCCATGAGCATGGAATCGCGCTAGAGATTGAAACCAAGATATTTGTAGCTGGGATATCCCCGGACGTGGCCAGTATTGTTAACCAAAGACAGCAAATCGAGCCGCTCAACGGTCTGAGATCCAAAATCGTGGTCTATCGATACCAAATACATACAAAAAATAATAATTTGGTTAGCAGCCTCTGAATACAGGAATAAGCTGGCAGTGCTTGTACAGTACTTACTTTCAAACCGTTGAATTACGGACGCCGGGATGCCAAAAAAGTCGTTTAGGGTTAGCTTCCGTGCAATACCGTCCTCGACCACCACACCGTTGTTATGTTTCGTCGCCGATTTGAAAGAAGCGGTTGCCTCTCGCTTTTTGCGTGATAGGTCAGCGCCATGAAGCTTCATAAGCGTGATACGAGGACTCCAAACAGAAACCTTCCCGTCGGAAAGCGCAAACTCGGCTCCACTAGGAATCACATTACCCTCGAAGAACGGTATACGCGGTGGCATCTCACTGGCCTTAGCTACGTATCCCAA
>JANBQS010000423.1:0-18404 GCA_027577415.1 Coemansia sp. RSA 922
CAAATGATCTACATTTACAGATGGGTAGACTGGAAGGACGAAGTACGGCTGTGTCTATTGCGCCTCAAGAGAAGCAACGGCACTAGCGACAGCACTACGGATACAGTCTCCGGTTCTGAAGTAGAAACTACCAGTGTTCTACATTAGCTCCAATGTTCGTGACAGGCTATGGCAAGACACATTTTGCTACCTTTAGGCCTTTCTTTTTAGCTTCCTTTGTCTTCTTTGTCTAACGGATGCTGAAAGCAAGCAAATGCACCGACATACACACGGCGATTTGCTGAGAAAGGCTTGCACTATGCTCAACAGCATCCTTTACCGCTTTCTCTCGCTTTGGGTTCTCTTTGATCATAGACGAGTGCTTATCCCGTTGGTTCGCTCTCTCAAAAAGAGACTATGTTGTCTTACTAGAATGCCCACACTGTGGATAAGGGCGTGCTTTTGTATGTATGTGTCATTTTGGCACAGCGTTCTTTTTTCTTGGCTCACTGGCGAAGGCTTTAAAAGCAACCGAGGGACGATGCCGACGGCACTCAGTTTGCTTGCCATCTACTCGATTCATTTTTCTGAAATATCTACTTTCTGCATATTGCGTTATACACCATTTGTCATTATTATTTATTAGTTCAAGCTTCTCAACTCTATCCAATGGAATCTTTCAACAACTGCAAGCCCGCCGACTGGGAAACCAACTTTGAATCCAAGCTAACTGTCGAGTCCTCATTGCCGTACAAAGAGTACTCTGGTCTCATCGAAAAGTCGGGCAATGACCAGCGCCAGTACAGGCTTGTTCGCCTGCCAAATAACCTCACTGCGCTGTGTGTCCAAGATGCAGAGGCCAAGGAAGCCGCTGCCTCGCTCAGTGTTAATGTTGGCTCGGGCGCTAACCCAGTTGAGCTCCAAGGCCTGGCACATTTCCTTGAGCACATGTTGTTTCTGGTAAGTATTGCCTATTAACCGTGCTGTACTCATAACAAAATGCACAATGTACTAACCGAATTTTGTCATTAATAATTAAATAATGTGTAGGGTACTGAAAAGTATCCCAAGGAGGGAGAGTTTGATGCGTACCTTTCCAGCCACTCGGGCTCAAACAATGCCTACACGTCCTTTATCGAAACCAACTATTATTTCCATGTTTTCAATGATGCTTTGGAAGGCGCACTTGACCGGTTTGCGCAGTTCTTCATTGCACCGCTGTTTAATGCTGACTGCGTTGACCGTGAACTAAAGGCGGTGGATTCGGAGTACAAGGGTAATTTGCAATCTGACTCTTGGCGCACTTTTCAAATTGTTGGAAGAACTTCTAGTTCCACTCATCCGTATTCCTGGTTCCCCATAGGCAACACGGGGACGCTGAAGGGTGCTGCTGAGGAACTGGGTTTGGACTTGCGCGAGGAGCTGATAAAGTTCTACCACAAGTACTACTCGGCAGATATTATGCGTTTAGTGGTGGTTAGCAACCACAGCTTGGATGTGCTATCAGAGTGGGTCACGTCAAAGTTCTCAGGCATTAAAAGCAAGGGAAACACTAAACCAAATATTGATGGTCACCCCATTGGCAGGGCTGAGCTAGGGAAAGTTATTCACTACAAGACCGTTTGCGACAAGTATGAGCTCTCGTTGCAGTTTGCTCTTCCCGAGCTCAAGTCGACATATGGAGAAATGCCCTTTTCTTACATCAACGCTCTACTTGATCACACAGAACCGGGGTCGATTTACTCGGTGTTGCGCAAGAATGGTTGGGCCACTACTATTTCCGCTGGCTCTAGTGGCATATATTATAATGGCTTCGGCACCTACACTATCGATATTACTGCCACACCCGAAGGACTAGAGAACTACGAAGCCATTGTAAGTATCATATTTGGATACATAAATATGCTAGTCGAGGGTGGCCCTCAAGAGTGGTACTACCAAGAGCTATTGCTTATTAGCAAAGCCAAGTTTGATTTCAAGGATAAAGAGGATACAGAGACCTACGCCCGTACTCTTTCCAAGTGTGGGCACAACCAGTACGTTCCACCGCACCAAGTACTATCACACATCTCTCTGTCTAGCGTGTATGATGCTGACCTCATTTCAAAGTGCATTAGCTACCTTAACCCTGGTAACTACCGCTTGTTCATTGGCGCGCAGGAGCACAAAGTAGTAGAATGCAAGCTTGAGGAAAAGCACTTTGGTATTCTCCACCATATTGCCGACCTGCCGTCGCATATGACTTCTGATGTAAAGTGCAATGGTAACATTGCCAAGATGCTACACTTGCCTGGCCGCAATGGATTTTTGCCGGAAAATCTGTCGGTTACCAAGCCGGCCACTCCTGTGGATACACCAGCATTGGAGCCAGTTCTGCTCAGGAAGAACGACAAGTTTGAAGTTTGGTTCAAGCAAGACGACCAGTTCTTTACACCTCATGGGCATATTGGCTTAACCATCAGCTCTGAGTATGTGGGCAATTCTCCAGTCAATCACTTGCTGTCAACCCTACTTTGCGAGATTGTATCCGCAGAACTACAGGAGCAGTCATACAGTGCATCTACGGCCAACAGCAACTTCACCATTACGCATGGAATGGGCTCGATCGATGTCGGTGTATCAGGCTTTAGCAGTGGGCTGCCTCTTTTGCTAAAGACAGTGCTGCAAAGGCTAAAGACCTTTAAGGTTAACGCACAGCAGTTCTCCATTTATTTGGCGGAGGTTGAGCGGAAGCTGCAAAGCAAGAGACATAATAACCCTATGAAATGCCTTTACAAGCAACTAGACGCTGTCAATATGGTGCCGGCATTTGACCAAGACACGCTGGAGGAAGCACTAAAGAATGTCACTCTAGAAGGGCTTCAGGCGCATATTGGTTTGCTATTTAGTAAAGCCTATGTAAAGATGCTCGTGTCTGGAAACTACACCCAGGAAGTGGCACTCGATGCCAGCAACCAGGTACTTGACATTTTGCAGTTCCAACCTGTCCCCAGATTCCTGGTTAATACTCACCGCACGCTTGACATCGAGTCTGGATACTATATCCAGAACGTGCCAATTAGCGACCAAAAGTGCTTGAACAGTGCTGTGGTATGTGTGTTCTATTGTGGATCTGTAGATGATACTCGAGATGCCGTTACACTCCGAGTAATGAAATACTTGGTCCACAACGCATGCTTTGCACAGTTGAGGACATCTGAGCAGCTAGGTTACAGAGTTGGAGCAGGGTTGGATTACAACAACAGTGGAAGAGAAATGATCATGGTTGTCTTGGAAGGTGAGAGCAATCCAGTCTACACAACTCAGCGCATTAACGAGTTTATTCGCAAATATCGGCAGAAGCTGCAGGAGCTAACTGTGGAGGAGTTTGAGTCGTCAGTTCAGTCGCTAATCAGCCTAAAGCAAGAGAAACTAAAGTCGATTGACGACGAGTTTAGCCGGCTGTGGACCCACATCAAGTCGGACAAGTACAAGTTTGACGCACTGGATAAGGACGTCGAGCACCTTAAACAGCTGAGCAAGGACGACTTGCTAGCATTCTGGGACAAATATGTAAACGAGGACACGGCGAAAGGCTACACCCGACTTGACTTGCAAATGTGGTCAACCAAGATCTGGCAGCCAGCAGCAGAAGAGTTTGAAATGTACCCAAGTACTGTGCTTGCTCTGTACGGATGCCTGCACTCCGATGGTCACACGGGTCTGAGCATTGCGGATGTCGAGTCCTTTGTATCCTCGGCGGATGCATCAAGCAGCATTGAGCCGCTTCTTGCCGAACTAAGCGAGCTTTACCTGAGCAAGCAGGTACCATCAGTGTCCAATGAGACAGCTGAAGCATTAGATACCACTGATGTCGATGTAGAAGCCCCTGGAATCGTCTTTGAGAGTTCGTCAAAGATTGCAACTGCCTTGCAAATGGCGATTAGCAGCGTCAATGGGACACCCAAATTCGCTATGCTCAGCAAGACAAACTTTGCCAACATTGACATGAAGCAATCGCCAGAGGGAATTTGGCTTATTAACGACTACACGCAGTTCAAGAGCACGCAGGCGCTCAATGGCCTGCAAATTTCCTCGCGCAAGATTGTTCCAGTAATTACAGAGCCTGTTCTGACTGAGGTTTCTCAACCCTCTGTCACTACGGATAGCACGCCTTAGCCAAGCACTGGCAAATAGGCAGATGCACCAAGGTCCTTTAGCAACATGTATGGCGTGCTAGCTGGTCGCCTCTGTTTGTAGAGGCAAGTGTGGAAGAAATACAACCAGCCATCCGCTACTAGCAGCTCAAAGTAGTAGACATTTGCTTTTGGTTTATTTATGAATATATCTCTTTGTTTGCTCCAGATTTTCCGCAGGGCAACCTCCTAGCTGTTGGTACTCTCAACGTGTTTCTGTATAAGAATTGGAGGCAATATGCATTCCTTTTCTTCTTCCCTTGATGTGTATAAACTTGGCCTGTCATCTGCGGGTAGTACACAGACAACGATATCAATGCATGTCACACACAAGGCGTCTGCGCAAATGATGAGGATCTGCTCCTCCGCAGTTCCACTGCTGCGCAAAATCCGGATTTGCAGTAAGCGGATTCGCTAAAAAGAAAACTAGGGGGAGAGAGTCTGCAATTTCCCACTTCTCTCTCTCTCTCCTTTTCTTCTCACCCTTCTCGATTTATTTCTAGCTATTCTCTTGGGCTTTTTTTTACCAGCTTGTGACAATGGCGAGATTTAGCTGTTGCGGTTTGGTACGCAGGTCAATCAGCTTGATGTCCTTGCTAGCCATGTTGCTTATTCTCGCTGTGCCATTAGCGCTACTAGTTATTTTACTCATGCTCACCTTTAAGACGCCAACAATCGCGCCGGCCAAAGTTTATGCTCCTGGCGAATTCTACGAGCCGACGTATTCTCTTGCGTGGCAGGAGCCATTTGCCTACGAAGCTAAGGTGTACGCCGCGCTGGGTTCAAGCGATCTTAACGATGCATCATTTTTCGAAACCGCTCAGCTACTCTGGCACATTGAACCGCAGCCACTTACCAACAGGTACCCGAGTTTTCGCCGCAAAGTCAACATCCACATTCCCAGCCAGCTCCGGTCTAGTCCTAGCGCAGATCACGCTCTCTACGCATACATGTTCGTCCAAAAGGCTGGCCGGTTCACCCCGCATCCTGACTTTACCGATCCCTACCTAGTCTCCAAAAAGCTTTTGCTAGTGCGTTGGAGTAACAGCACTTCCACGTTGGTAGATACAATGCCGTCGGCGGCGCCTAGCGAAGATAGTGCGCCGAAGCTACTGGGCGTGAGTAGCGCCGCTTGGGCCATCGTTCTTGAAAATCACTCGTATACCTGGCGCAATATCCCGTCTTACCTGAAAGTCGCACATGGATACTCGAATACCGGAATCTACAGCCCACCGCTTTTGGCCAACACGTTTACCAAGGGGCAGCCTGAAGAGAAACCTCTTGTTGCGCTAAAAGACAAGCAGCTGGTAGCCGACGTTTATCAACAGACTATCGATGTGGAGCTTGAGCTTTCGGGAATCAGACAAGGCTGGGTATCGCTAAAGAAAGTAATTACAGATTTAGAGCCCAAAAAGCCTATCGTCGTTGTAACAACTGTTCCAGATCCTTTGAACCCCGGGCAAAGCATGACACAGTCGTATGCGAATTGGGTAAAAGATGATGACTTGGGTGCATTTGATATGGTACATCGTCTCAGCATGCCATCGTTGATATACTTGGCAATGTGCTTCACCTTAGTTTTCGCGACGATTCCCGCTTTTATTCGGCTAGTGGTCCGTCTGTGGTCGACACCCATCTCTCGCTGGATAGGTACATCTCGGGCTACGGTCGCCATTCTGCTGATTGGAAGTGCTATGAACACTATGGGATTGGTTGCGAAAAACAAGACTATTTGGAACATGTTCCAGCCTCAGCTGATAGCCATGGTTTTCGTAGTGGCAAAATTGGACGATATGACGTTTGCTCCTTGGGTAGCCTTGTCGCAGCTGTGTCGCAGGATCTTCCGGCGCAAGCCATCGCCGGATATCGCCAGGTCTTCTTCTGCGCAACAACTGTCGCTCATCGCCGAGAACAAGGACGAGTTCGATTCGACGTCTGTTAATGCAGTGTCTAACCCCTACTTTAGACGACCCGAGCCCGTCATTTCCATTCGCCGCAAGGTTGACGATATTGCCATGCGCTGGGTGCACTTGTTGACGCTTCCGGTAATCGCTATGTCGGCGCTCTACATGCTTGTTGAACAAGGAGGCAAGTTCTGGTCATGGGAATTTATCGAGGGGGTTTTAGCTTGGAGCTCGTGCGTCTTTCTCTGTATTGCGTGGCTTCCCCAGATCATCGTTAACTACAAGACCAAATCGGGGTCTCTTACGCCAGTGACGTACAACATCATTGAGCTGTCCTCTTCAGTTCTGGCATTTATTTCCAACTACCTGATGGGCAGTGACATGCTGGGGGGTGTAACGATATACTCTTTCCCTAATGAGCTATGCAATGCCATTATTATTTTGCAGCGGATCGTCTACTACAGGAGGACCAAGCAAGATTAAAATATATGCGTGTGTACATTTCCATATATTTTAGCAACGTGTAAATCTAAAAAAAAAATATTGCAGAGATTATAAATATAGTACGTGACTTTCCTGGCACGGTCCACTACCCGAGTAACAGTGCCCAGAATAGAAATAGTAGAGTGTAGAGAGATCTACTCAGAAGTGGTTTTTTTGCCCGTGCACATGGGCTATTTTGCTTTGACGATCCAAACCGGGTCAATTTTGTTTAACAAGCTCCGCAATGGTGCAGATAGATTGGCGTATCCATGTAGACGTTGCTCCCCAAATATTTCTACGATAAGAGGTTGGATGATTTGGCATCCAGATACTTTAAAAGCGCAAAGACGCTGCCAGTTGACAGAATTCCTTGTGTGTACATGATTTTTTTAAAACACTCTATTACCTGCTGTATATAGTAGGACCAGCTCACAGATTTGACAATGACACCAAGCGACGCGAACCAGGATATCGAGTCAGGCGTTGTTGTGGCTAACAGCACCGAGTCAACACCGCTGCTTAGCGTCTCGCCATCTGCGACCAGCCTGGATATCATCAAGCATGATTCCAAGGAGCCCTACCTTGTCGCGGCCAAAAGGGAGCTCAAATGGATGGCATCGTCTGCATCGGTTACGATTATGACGCTAATGATTCAAACGTCAATAATGTTTGTCAATGTGATGTCAGTCAGCAACATAGGCACCACAGAAGTAGCAGCAATGTCGCTCTCCGTGACATGTATGATGGTGTTCGCTACAGCGCCTGTGGCTGGGTTGGCATCGGCCATGGATACGTTTTGCTCTACGGCGTATACTGCGTCTCGCGATAAAAAGCTGGTTGGATTCCACTTGCAGCGTGGCATTATCGCAGTTGTCACCCATTTGCTGATTATCGCGCCGATGTTGTGGAACGCAGAGAGGATCTTGCTCTTTCTGAAACAGGACCCGGATGTAGCCCGGCTTAGCGGCACTTATATGCGAGTACAAATACCTGGAATCCTGCCTTCGTCGATTTTCGAGGTGGTGCGGCGGTATCTGCAGGCACAAGGGATTATGCGCGCTGGCATGATTATTGCCTGCGTGGTAACGCCTATCCACTGGTTCAACAATTTCTTTCTGGTGCGCTCGCCGACATATGGTGTCGGGTTTATTGGTGCGCCTATTGTCAACGACATTTCGAGTACGCTTCTATGTGCGGGAATCTCCTTTTATACCTACAACAGCCGCGCAATGGAGACATGGGGCGGGTGGACATTGAGCGCCTTCCGCAACATGTCGGCGTACTACAAGCTGGCGATTCCATCGATCGTCACTACGTGCTCTGAATTGGTGGTGTTTGAGCTGTTGATTATCGGCGTGTCGTACTTTGGCACGGATCAGATGGCCGGGCAGGCAATTATGCTCAACTCGGTTCTCATTATCACGCGGCTCAGTATTGGACTTGGATTTGCGACCAGTCCACGCATTGGCAATCTGATCGGAGCCTCGAAGCCCCGGCAAGCGCGCATTGCAATGCACCTGGCTTTGATAACATCTGCCATCATCGGAATGCTGGGCACCTTGTTCTTGGTGGTCTTTGGCGGCTGGTGGACATCTGTGTACACCTCGAATCCCAACGTAGCCCGGGAGACAGCCAGACTGATCCCCGTAGCGTCTATGTTTATTGTCAGCGATGGTCTCAACGCCGTACTGGGAGCTATTTTGCGTGGGCTAGGGCGGCAGAGGATTAGCATGAACATTTTCATATTTGGATTTTATGTCTGCGCGGTTCCATTGGGCTGGTATCTTGGCTATAACTGCGGATTGGAGGTCGTGGGCTTGTGGTGGGGTCTGTGTATTGGTGTTACGACATCGTGCCTATTACACATCGTATATCTGTTCAAGGTGCTCGACTGGAACGACGAAGTTAGGCTGTGCCTATTGCGTCTCAAGCAGAATAGCAGCCCCGACAGTGATTAGGCTCTATTGACTATTCTTGAATAATTACATACTTTCCCAATGTCAGATGGAGTAACGCCATTGTCGTCATTGCAAGAGATGGGGACGCGGCAACCAATGCGCCAATCAAAGCCCAGAGCAGCAGATTATATGTAGATTGAAGCAGCGTTTCAGGTCGATTATCCTGGGCAAGGAGAGTAGGGGGCAGCTACGTATGCGCGCAGACAAGCATGTGGCATGCGTGCTTATCGATAGTCAAATTCCACCCCTCATGTCTTTTTATGTTTGTTTGGCGCGGTGGATGGCAAGCACAAGCAAACGTGCCTCGCTATCTCACATTGCATCGGCGGGCTTGCATAGCGACAGAATTCGGCACTTTTTTTTTTTGTAGAAAATGCACATCCCCAAACTGCAGCGCGCAGCCACAACTGCGCTTTATTTTTGAGCGCAGACATGACGTCCTAAATTGTCCTTGTTCTCGGTGTTCAGGGGGGAGTGTGTTCGCATCATATTCTTTCTTCTCTCGTATCCCCAACGCCCAACCGTTTTGACATTCCATGCTCGCCGTCAAAGGCTAATACACCGCGCTTGACATCTGCCCTGGTCCAGGGGGAGAGAGTTTGGGTGTGATTCCCTTTGCTGCTGGCCTTTAAAAGCTGCTCCACGTCCCTCCAGCACCATTTTGGACGACGACGATTCTGCTGCTCATCCACCTATCTCGCCTACGACCCCAAACCAGCTTCTTCTCGTCCTCCTTTAGATGTCCTTCAAGACAAGCACCGCTAGGCGCGTAGATTCCCAAGAAACCCTTCACAGTGACTCTGCCGTCGACTTTTGCAGCGAGCGCTCTTATACATCTGCTGGCTGCGATGCCGCGGCGCTTGCGCATGGAGCGCTAAGCAACGACGACGAGCTGCTCTGCCTCCAACCATCGCTAAAGAAAAAGAAGCGGCCGTACCGCGAGGTGGCTCGCGAGGAGTTTGGCTGGCTGGCAGCGTCGTCGGTGCCGATTGTGGCGACATATTTTTTGCAATTCAGCCTGGGTTTTGCCAACTTTGTCGCCATCGGCAATCTGGGTGCCAAGGAGCTGGCAGCGACGTCACTGGCATACATGGTGTCGGGCGTATTTGCCCTGGCGCCGGCGCTGGGGTTTGCGTCGGCCATGGACACGTTTTGCTCCAGCGCATACACGGCGTCGGCTGACAAGACGCTGGTGGGACTGCACTTCCAGCGCGGCGTAGTGGCTGTGGTTCTGCACCTGATCCCTGTCACCGTAGTGTTCCTCAACATGGAGTGGATGATGCTCATGATGCGCCAGGACCCTGAGATCGCTGCCCTGTGCGGCCAGTACATGCGTGTGTTCTTGCCTGGCGTGCTGCCGTGGGCCCTGTACGAGTGCACCAAGCGATATCTACAGGCTCAGGGCATCATGCGTGCCAGCACTATCGTCATCCTCATTGTCGCGCCCATCCACTGGCTCAACAGCTACCTCCTAATTCTATCGCCGCGCTTTGGCCTGGGCTACATTGGCGCTCCGCTCAATCTCGTTATCACATTTTGGCTCATGTTCTTGGGCATCTGGGCCTACGCTATGACCTGCCGTGAGGCCCGTGCCACTTGGGGCGGCTGGTCGTGGGAGTGCATTCATGGCCTGGGCGCCTTCTACCGCCTGGGTGTTCCAGCTGTCATCACTACGTGTGGCGAGTGGTGGGCCTACGAGAGTCTGTCACTGCTGGCGTCCTTTTTTGGTCCCTCGCAGCTGGCGGCTCAAGCGATCATCATCAATATCGTGTCGCTGTCAGGTCAGATTCCCAGCGCCATGGGCTTTACGTCGACTCCACGCATAGGCAACCTGCTGGGCGGTGGCCATGCTCGCCAGGCTCGCATCTCATCGCACGTCATCACTGTAATGACCATTGTCGTGGGCTGTCTCACCACCATATCCTTTGTCGTCTGGCGCCAGTGGTGGGGCAACATGTACAGCAACGACTCGGAGGTCGTTGACGTGGTGGTCGAGCTGATGCCTGTCGCGGGCATATTTTTGACGTGCAACGGACTCAACCAAGTGTTTGCTGCCATCTTGCGCGGTCTGGGCCGCCAAAAGCTAGGCGCGTACATTATCGTGCCTGCTTTCAACTTTATTGGCTTGCCGCTCAGCGTCTTTCTGGCATACGGCCCGCCACACATGCAAGTTACTGGCCTGTGGTGGGGCACTTGTGTCGGCACGGTTATCTCGGCTCTTGTGCAGATGTTTATCATCATCTATCGCACTGACTGGGACCATGAAGTTCAGCGCTGCTTGGACCGCCTAATTGCCAGCGGTCCTGCATCTGGCTGCAGCGTCATGCCGGTTTCCGCAGCACCGTCTTTAGCCTGCAGCACAGATTCTGATCGCACACGAACAGTACCTGGCAATTACGGATCGTTGGCCTGAATAGCTAGGAATTACCTTTATCGCATATAAATCTATTTTAATCTGTACTCATGCTGTATTATAGACTATCTGATCGGCACATGCAAATTCATGCCCCATTGCAACCGGGTCAAGTTGTAGCGGGTTATTTAAGGAGCAGTCACCTGACAAACTCCATGCTGGGTAATGCAATCATGCGGCTATGTGGGTCACAATTCCAGGGCTGCGGCCCCTTCTCACGCCTAAAACGGGGCATATCAACTGGCACATCGCCGAGCTATTTGGGGTATGTGGCTGCGACAAACTTCAGCGCGAGGAGGATTGTCCGCCCTTCTTGAACAATCAGCTGAAAGCTGTCGTCAAAGCACTTGCATTTTACTGGCCGAGGCTGAGGGAAAAAAAAAAGGTTTTTCCAAAAAAAAAAAAAAAAATACTTGAGGCGAGAAGAGCTGGATTTCGGTCTTTCTTCTCTTGTTCATCTTTTTTTTTTTTTAATATTACTGTTACTCCTTTTAAACCGGCCCATCTGTATTCTATATTGGTTCATGATGACTCGGCCCAGTCCATCGCCATCAGGGACCCTATCGCCGCTGGTGCATGGTGCGAGTGAAACGACACCGCTGCTACCAGCTCCCGGCATAGCAGAGGCTGGCGGCGTCTTTGCCTCCTCCGAATCGACTACCACGCTCTACAGCGAGTACATGGAACATGATTTGGTACCTACCAGCACAGTTGTCAAGCAGGAGACTGCGCTGTTGGTGCGCTCCAGCATTCCACTGGCACTCACATCACTGCTGCAGTTCAGCTTCCACTTTGCAAACATCTTGTCTTTGGGTCACTTGGGCGCCAATGAACTGGCTGCCGCCGCCTTGGCCAACATGACGCTCTTTATGCTTGTCCACGCACCAGCAGTCGGGCTAGCCTCGGCTTTAGATACCTTTTGCGCGACCGCGTTCACAGCCTCGCCAGACAAAACATTGGTGGGCTTCCACTTACAGCGTGGGCTGATATCGGTAACCGTCCATTTCTTCATGGTCTTGCCCGTCTTGTTGAATATCGAAACCATTCTGCTTGCGCTCAACCAGGACGCTGCTATTGCGCATCTCTGCAGCACATTCGTACGCGCCCAACTTATCGGCTCTCTGCCCTGGATGTACTTTGAGTGCATCAAGCGATTCCTCCAGGCGCAGGGTCACATGAAAGCAAGCACTCAAGTACTCATCGTAGTGCTGCCGATTCATTTGGCCAATACGTACCTGCTGGTGTGGTCGCCTATGTTCGGAGTTGGATTCCTGGGCGCAGCTCTCGCCAACGTCATCACGTTCTTTGCGATGCTCGCCGGAATTATCGTGTACGTCTGGCGTACTGAAGCACGCCAGACGTGGGGCGGCTGGACGCGTCAGTCAATTGCTGCTATGCCACAGTACTATCGCTTGGCCATACCAGCGACAATAATGGTGTTCTCCGACTGGGCGGCTTGGGAGCTAATGGCTATAGCGGCCAGTTACCTCGGTAATGTTACGTTAGCTGGCCAGAGTATCGTTATAAATGCTTGCACATTGACTTACCCGATTGCGGGCAGCCTTAGTGTCGCTGTTAGCAACCGTGTGGGTAACCTTTTAGGACAGGCTCGCGCACGCCGCGCACACATTTCCGCGAACGTCGGGCTGACTCTAGGTGGCTTTTCGGGGTTTGTCAATTTGGTATTCTACGTCGGTGCGTCTAGGTGGTGGGGCAAACTATACTCAAGCGATCAAGAAGTCATCGCAATGGTGGCAGTGATAATGCCTGTCTGTGCGTTGTTCCAGTTTGTTGATGCAATTAGCGGCGTTAGCGCTGGTGTTCTGCGTAGCTTGGGGCGCCAAACTATAGGCGCCTGGATAAATATCCCCTCGTACTACGTCGTTGGACTTCCACTTGGTCTGTATCTAACGTACGGTGCGCCTAGCACTGGTGTCATTGGGCTGTGGATTGGTCTTTGCGTAGCCGCAGTACTAACCGCCTTTGGCCAGATGGCAATATGCCTGGCTGCCAACTATGCGAAAGAAGTTGACCGTTGCATGGCGCAGGTAAACAAGAGTAGGGACATTGCAGCCGGATTTTCTGCGAATAGTGAAGAAAATCCCTGTTAGATGTATTAGGTGCATTAAACTTGTCCCTATTATTTGGATAATTACAATTTTTCTGGCACTGGGACGCATCTTTAAAACCCAACCAGATGTCCAGAAAAAAATTACAAATGATCGTCGTTGTACATGTGAATAGTATTCAAAGTTGCTCCCTTTTACCCCTGCAGGACTGAAATATTTTCTCAGGAAGAGCTTTGACGTTTAACCTCTTTTTTCTATTCTCATTATTTATTTAAATATTCTTCACGAATAGCACAATGACTTGGCCCTGTGAGTCGCTGTCCAAGACCGAATCGCTACAGCCGAATGTTTCGAGTGAGACGACGCCTTTGCTATCTACCCCAAGCTTAACCGAGACCGGCTGCCTGCTTAATTCTTCAGGATCCGCCACTACCCTCTCCGGCGAATATGTTGACCGCGATTCGGCATCGACAAGCGTCGTAGCAAAAGAGGAGGCGTCTCTAATCGTGCGCACAAGTGTCCCATTGGCACTCAGTGCGCTTCTACAATACAGCTACCACTTTATTAACATCGTGTCTCTGGGTCACTTGGGCGCCAACGAGCTAGCGGCTGCTGCCTTGGCCAACATGACACTATTCATGCTTGTAAATGCACCAGCCGGCGGCCTGACATCGGCGCTAACCACGTTCTGCTCAACAGCTTTTACAGCCTCTTCGGACAAGACTCTCGTGGGCTTCCACTTGCAATGCGGATTAATAGCGGTGACAGTCCACTTCTTCATGGTATTGCCAATCTTGCTGAACGTCGAGAGCATTTTGCTCGCGCTTAACCAAGACACTACTATCGCACATCTCTGCAGCAAGTTCGTACACGCTCAGCTCATCGGCTCGCTGGCGTGGACCTACTTTGAGTGCATCAAGCGATTCCTTCAAGCACAGGGTAACATGAAGGCAAGTATATACGTGCTGCTGGCAGTACCGCCGATACATTTAGCCAATACGTACCTGCTGGTGTGGTCGCCTATGTTTGGAGTGGGCTTTCTGGGCGCAGCATATTCTAACGTCATCACATTCTTGGCGATGCTAGCCAGTATTATCGTTTACACGTGGCGCAGCAAGGAAAGTCGTGCCTGGGGCGGCTGGACAAGACAGTCGCTGTTTGCTATGCCACAGTACTACCGCTTTGCAATTCCATCGATGATCATGGTGTGTTCTGAATGGGCAGCATGGGAGCTAATAGCTATTGCCGCTAGTTATCTGGGAAATATCACGCTGGCCGGTCAGAGTGTCGTCATCAATACCTGTGCACTTACATACCCAATCACAGGAGGGCTTATCGCTGCCGTTAGTAACCGTGTGGGCAATTTGCTAGGCCAGAGCCGTGCACGTCGGGCGAACATCTCTGCCAATGTGGGGTTATTGCTAGGCGGGCTTGCAGGGACTATCGGGCTAGCGTTCTACGTAGGAGCCGCCTCGTGGTGGGGCAGGCTGTATTCGAACGATCCTGATGTCGTCGCCGTCGTAACAGTCATAATGCCTATTTGCGCGTTGTTCCAGTTTGCCGATGCAATAAGTGGTATGAGCGGCGGAATACTGCGCAGCCTGGGATGGCAAGCTGTGGGCGCGTGGATCAATCTCCCGTCATTCTATGTCGTTGGACTTCCGCTTGGTCTGTATCTGACGTATGGCGCACCTAGCATGGGCGTCATTGGGCTGTGGATCGGTCTTTGCGTAGCGGCGACTCTGACCTCCATTGGACAGTCAACAATCTGTCTAATTGTCAACTATACAAAGGAAGTCGACCGCTGCATGGCGCAAGTAAACAAGAGCAGAGACATTGCCGCTGGATCTTCCTCTAGTAGCGAGTACAGTGCCTGTTAGGTGTGCCACTTTCAGTTAGATATGGTCGCTATTGCCTAATTAAGTTATAATTAATATAATCGACACAAGTAGCAATCGAGCACACGACAGGCATAACCGGATGCCGGCAAAGATCGTCGCTGTGCATGTAAAGAAATATTTCAGATCTGCTTCTTTCAACTGTGCGCGATTGAAACATTTTCTTTTTGAGAGTCATGGTTTCAACTTATTTTCAATCCTCATTGTTTATTTAAATATTCTTTACGAATAATACAATGACTCGGCCTCGTGTAACGCCGCCCGAGACCGAATCGCTACTGCCTCGTGCATCGACCGAGACGACGCCTCTGCTATCTGTTCCCAGTCTGGTGGAGGCTGGAAGCATACTTACTGCTTCTGGATCTGGATCTACTACCACTACCCTTTCTGGCGAATATTTTAAGCACGATTCAGCATCAACAAATGCGGTAGCAGGACAGGAGGCGGTACTAATTATGCGCTCGAGTGTACCATTGGCTCTAAGCTCGCTACTTCAGTCCAGCTTCCACTTTATTAACATCTTGTCCCTGGGACACCTGGGCGCCAACGAGCTGGCCGCCGCTGCCTTGGCCAACATGACGCTATTCATGCTTATCAACGCGCCGGCAGTCGGTTTGGCATCGGCGCTAACCACGTTTTGTGCGACCGCATTTACAGCCTCTCCAGACAAAACATTGGTTGGCTTCCACTTGCAATGTGGGCTAATAGCGGTAACCATCCATTTTCTCATGGTACTGCCTATCCTGTTGAATATCGAAAGCATTTTGCTTGCGCTTAACCAGGACGTCGTTATTGCAAGCCTCTGCAGCAAGTTCGTACATGCTCAGCTTGTTGGATCGCTGGCGTGGATCTACTTTGAGTGCGTCAAACGGTTCCTCCAAGCGCAAGGCCACATGAAGGCGAGTACATATGTGCTGCTAGCGGTATTGCCGATTCATTTGGTCAATACGTACCTGCTAGTATGGTCGCCTATGTTTGGAGTTGGATTCCTGGGCGCAGCTCTCGCCAACGTCATCACGTTCTTTGCGATGTTAGCCGGTATTATTGCATATACGTGGTGTACTGAAGCAAGCCAGACGTGGGGCGGCTGGACGCGTCAGTCAATTGCTGCTATGCCACAGTACTATCGCCTGGCTATTCCATCTACCGTGATGATGTGTTCTGAATGGGCGGCTTGGGAGCTAATGGCTATAGCGGCCAGCTACCTCGGCAATGTTACGCTGGCTGGCCAGAGTATTGTAATCAACACCTGCTCTCTGACATACCAAGTACCCGGCGGTCTTATTGGTGCCGTTAGTAACCGTGTGGGCAATTTGCTTGGTCAAAGTCGTGCGCGTCGTGCAAACATCTCTGCCACTGTGGGGTTAATGCTAGGCGGGCTTGCAGGAGCTCTTGGACTGGCGTTCTACGTAGGAACCGCATCGTGGTGGGGCAAGCTGTACTCTAACGACCCCGATGTCATCGCCACTGTTGCGCTTATTATGCCTGTCTGTGCATTGTTCCAGTTTGCCGATGCGTTGAGTGGTATGAGTGGCGGGATATTGCGTAGCCTGGGACGGCAAGCTGTGGGTGCGTGGATCAATCTTCCATCGTACTACATCGTGGGACTTCCGCTTGGTCTGTATCTGACATATGGCGCGCCAAGCATGGGCGTCATTGGGCTGTGGATTGGTATAACTGTGGCAGCGACTCTGACTTCCTTCGGCCAGTCGACAATCTGCCTGGCTGCCAACTATGCGAAAGAAGTTGACCGCTGCATGGCGCAAGTAAATATGAGCAGAAATATTGCAGCAAACTCGGCTGAAGATAACGATGACGTAGTTTGCTAGAGCGTTTATCAATTTTATGCTTAGTTGGATTGATCAAAAATAAAAAGAACAAACACTAATGACGTCGCTCAGGGCGTTGGTGTAGCACCATTGATAGCGGGTCACTAGACTCGTATGGCTTACTAGGTCTTGAGGAATTCTACAGCAAGAAGGACGTGTATATAAGCCAGAGAGAGCCATATAAGGATATATGCGTGTCGGGCGCACACCAAGCAAAAAAATTTCACACTTCATACCTTATTGTTGCTATAGTCGGTAGGCGGAGGGACGTTGTGATAGCCGTTTTGGTGTGAAGACGCGTTGTCGGGCAATGCCTCGTCGTAGCGGCTGTTGGCATTGGCAGCGGACGTGCTGGGATATTGGGTCGGATTTTGTGTGTATGCGTCCTGCGGATGTTGCCCAGTGGCTGGGTAAGCAGTGTGTGCTGTGCTGTGCTGAGGCTGGCTATAGTAGGCAGACTGGTCGGGATATGTTCCGTAGTACTGGTAGTACTCGGCATAGTATTTTGCATACTCCTCATAGGCGGCGGCGTCGGTAGCAGCATTCGGCATGGGCTGGTGCTGCGGCTGTGAGTACACTTGTTGTGGGTATGACTGCAGGTATTCATGCTGAGGCTGGTACTCTTGGCGAGGCGGATATTCCTGTCGAGATGGGTACTCTTGCCGAGACGGATAATATGACTGCTGCGAGCGGTCATAGTGATGGCGGTCGCCTCGGTGGCGAGAGGACTGGTGGCGGTCGCGGTCGTAGTCACGGCTGTCCCTATGACTACTACCCGACTCATAGCGTCTGCTGCCCATATCCTTGAACTCGTGGAACTGAGCATGGAGAGTCTCAACCAGACTAGTGCAATATCCTTTGGCCTGGTCCAAAGCATCCTCGCTAGTCGCCGTAATATAGAGATGCATGGACTCGTAGGGGTCGCTGCCAGGCGCGCTATCGTCATATCCCGAGCCATTGCCACGCACCTGTACGCGAGCGCCCGTAGTGTTTTGTATGTACTTCATGTTCTCGCCACCAGTGCCAATTACCTTTGCGCGTACGTTGAACCCACGGATGGACTCGACCTCGATATACACTTTGTCCTGGAGACGCTGCGTGTTGCCGCCGGCGCTGGACTGGCGGCCGCTCAGCGGGTTGTCAGAGTGAGCATAATCGGCGGAATCTACATCGTTGCCATTCGCAAAGGACGTGGGGTGTGGCACAGCGGGATTCTCGGCATTCATCGTTTCGATCTTCTCCACAGCTTTGTCCAACATTTCCTGTGATGCTGCCTCTACGTGGAGGTGGAGCGCAGGGTCGGCTGGAGTGGCCTCGCTGGCGTCGGCGTAGCGCCTGCCCCGAGTCGCTATTTGCACGCCAGTCGCCTCTGTAATGGCAATATGTGTGCCGCTTTTAGCCAGTATCTGGCGATTATCCGAGTCGTTGATGTCGATGTCGGCGGTAAACTCGGCAGGCATACTGAGCTTCTGAGAGGTCTCGCTCATAGGAGGAGGTATGTACGCACACGGCTCATGCTCTGGCAAGGGTTCGCTACAGGGCTGCTGGCCATGCAAATCACCGACGGGCTCTACAGCGTCAGGCGCTGACTCAGGCAGCTCAGGATCTATACTCGTGGCAGTCATCTTCGTAGGCAGCGTAGCATGTTCCTCTGTTGCCTCGTTTTGGTCCCAGCGTCTTTTTCTACAGGAAAACA
>JANBQS010000424.1:0-18397 GCA_027577415.1 Coemansia sp. RSA 922
ACAATACCCTTGTAGCGCTTGTCAGCGGCAATCTGGTCCGACGAGGCCTGGACCTGGAGGAGGAGCTTGACGCGCTCGATAGGGGCGACAATGGTCTTGGACACACCAGCAGAGATACCACCGGCGGCAAGGTCGGCCACAAAGCCTATGACTGGGTTGCTCTTAGTGTCGGCCATTGCGTACAAATTAGATTATATTTGAAATTGTGAAGATGAGCAGAAGAACGTAGTAGCAGTCCCAAAGCAACGAACGCAGAACCAGAAATGGTGAAAAAAAAACGCCCCAACCAAAGATAACGGGAGAGGACGGTCTTTTACTAATCGGCTGATCAATCGGCACTATGGATCACTGGTGCCGCAGCGAGACAAGCCTCGCTGAAAAAGCAAAGCGTGGTCCTTTTCAGCGAAACTGTCTTCTTTTTTTACTTTATAGAATTTCTTCACTATTTTTTTCTTGCACTTTAATTTTTAGAGATTCCCTGCCGAGATCGCAGCACTCACACGCTACCCTTGTGTAATTCAAAAAATGGACTCTCCCGTATTTGCCGTTGACCAAACTGCCAGCACTACAGCCAATGCTCGGACGACCGCAGCACGACCCAACCGAAACCAAGCACCAACCCCCAAAGGCGCAAACCGTGGCCGCAGTACAAAACAAACTCTACGATCTCGCAAGGACGTCAGTCGTGATAATGGTCCTAGCAATAACAGTTCTGGCAATAGAGGCGACACGCATGCTAAAGCCTCCGACGACACTAACAAAGAGGAAGAAGAGGAGGAGGACGTTTGCTTTATTTGCGCTGACCCAGTCGAGTTCTATGCGGTTGGCGCGTGCAACCATCGTACTTGCTTCCGGTGCAACATGCGTCTGCGCGCGTTGTTCAAGTCAAAGGCATGTCCCTACTGCAAAAGCGAAATGGAGTCGGTCATTTATACTCGCAACGCCGAGGCAACGTATGAAGAGCTTTCCAGAGACACGCTGCCGTTCTCTGACGACGGTTTGAGCATCAAGTTTGACTGCGAGGAGGCGTATATCAAATCAATGTACATGCTTCAGTTCAACTGCCCACGCGACAAGTGCCAGTACGTTGATGGTGGCGGGTGGAAGGGACTTAAGGCGCACGTAGACAACGACCACACTCTGCAGTTTTGTGACATATGTGTAAAGAACAAAATGTCGTTTTCGCACGAGCATCGACTGTACACCAAGGCACAACTACGTGCGCACTATTCGCGTGGCGACGGAACGGGCTTTACGGGACATCCGCAGTGCGACTTTTGCCGCATATATTTCTACGACAACGACCAGCTCTTTGACCACTGTCGCCAAAAGCACGAGCAGTGCTTCATATGTGTCCGCAACGGCACAGGTAGACACGTCTACTTTGCCGACTACCCAGCTCTGGAGAAGCACTTCAACAACGACCATATTCCCTGCAGACACGCCTTTTGCTTGGAGAAGAAGTTTGTCGTGTTTGAGAATGACATTGACTTGCAAAGCCACGAACTTGATGTCCACGGCAGCTCCATTGTCGGTCAGCGCGCGCGACGCGAGGCCAAGCAGGTCAGCGTCAACGTTCAGTATGCAACCAATCGCGGCTCTGTGGCTAGCGGCAGTCGCAATACAGCCGGTGGCGGTAGAAGTCGACCAGGCGATACGAGTCAGCGGCCTAATACGATGACAGTTAATGGTCCCGATGCTGCTGGAGTCAGCATTGCTGGTCGCCAGCGTCCGGCTGGCTTTGGGCGCGTGTCCAATGACGGACCCCACCCTGGCACGCGTGCCCAGGAAGTGCGCAGCTCCGCACCTTCCACTCCAGCTAGCTCTTCGCCAGAGCCTGAGCCAAAGCCACTGTGGCCTACGCTTGGCCCAGACTCTCGCTCGCGGCTCCAGAACAGCCACGAGGCAAGCGCCTCTGGTAGTCGCCCTCGCGAGCGTGCCCCCCTCAACTTTGGTCGCCTGTCTGACAATCCTACCGCCAGCCCCGAGGACGATGGCCAGTCTGTAGCAGACGAGGAAACGCTGGCTTCGCACCAAGAGCTTCTTCAGCGCGTGTCGGCATACGTCAGCCACCGTGAGCAGCCAGTTGCCCGCTTCCGCCAACTCACTACCCAGTTCAAAAACGGTGGCGCCTCTGCTGAGGAATACGTGCAGAACTGCTGGCTACTCTTCCTTACCGTGCCAGGAAAGAATGCCAAGGTGATGATCCAAAACACCATCAAATCTGTTGCTGAGCTTCTCCCCGAGCCTGGCCTAAAGACCGACTTGCTCAAGGCCTTGAACGAACACCGCATTAGACAGCAGCAATTCCCAGCCCTGACGCCTTTAGTCAGCCCAAGCGATAGAGCCGCGCACGCGTTCGATAACGCCCCTCGTGTCCTAGTTATTAAGAAGGCCCCGGCCAGCTCACGGGCTAGCAGCGGCTGGTCGACGCCGCCACCAGCCACATCAAAGTCGAACGCGACAAGGTCGAATGGAGTGCAGCCAGACCATGACTCCAAGCGCTCGTACGCAACTAGCTCCCATTCATCAGCAGCATTCCCATCGCTAGGGTCCTCGGGTGTCCCAGCAGTAACCACTCTAGCTTCGCAGCTACGCATTGGAGCCGCAGCAGTCAACAGCAGCCGTAATTTACACAGTGCAACAACGCCAGTACGTACTCCCTTGTCGGTTGGCCCTCGCACAGTGGCCCCAGAGTTTCCTGACCTGCCAGCCGCTGCAGCTTCCAGGCCGCCTATTATTCCCATTGATCGGAATGCCACGTCGGCTTGGGATGGGACTGGCGTCGGGTCTAGCGACAACTCGAACAGACAGTCGAGATCTTCCAAGCAATCACGCAACTCAAAGGGCAAGCAGGTTTTATTCCGCGCTGGATAGGTATAGAATATACTTTACACTAGAATTCTTGGCTTACCGACGCACTGTCAAGAAAGTGCTGAGCTCGACCTAGAATACTGTCCGGTATTCCGGCGCTTCTGGCACACGCTATAGCATGCGCACTGGAGCTGACAGCTTGATCTGTAGCCCTACACATAGATTAAATATATGCCGCTAAGTAGCTTATCATACACACGCCAAGACATGGACAACTGACTTACTTGTAGAGATAGACTAGCCTGCTCGTGCTTTCTCTAAACCCCATTGCCTTGACCTGGGCGTGAGTCCAGATATTTCGCACACAGGAGATCTGCCGTATTTCTACACAGCAGCAAAATACTTCAATAGTTTAGTCGACGAAAAGTTAACCTTACGGAATGGAGACACGTTTGCGCCAAGTCTCAAGGTCTCGCTATTCGTGTTTGTCTGTAGCCATATTGCTTACCCTGAAAGTGAGTGGCTGCCAAAACAGATGGCCGGTTGTCGTTGCGCAAGCTCAAGGAGGCTAGAACACCACAAAGTAAGCTGACGCCGTCGACAGGCGCTGTTCCACGCCCAAACTCATCTAGCAAAACAAGCGAGTTGGCGCTTGCGAGCTCGGAAATCTTTGCTACAGCGCTGAGATCTGCGCTGAGTGCACTCATCTTGCGACTTAGTGACTCGGTCGTCTTGCCCATGGCTAAGACACGATCAGTCAATCCAACCAAGGCGCTCTTTGCGGGGACTGGGCTGCCGATATGTGCCATATAAATGATGAGCGCAATCTGCTTTAGAAGCACACTCTTTCCCGAGGCATTTGGGCCGACCAGCACCGTAGTGCGTTTAAATGGGCCACATGACGCATTCAAGTGGTTGCAACCATTTTCCGCCAGATTAAAGTCGTTTGGGATAAAGGGTGTTGTGCTGGCAACGTATTCGTACACTGGGTGACGACCTTGGATAATATGAACGCACGCCGCATTTGTCAGTCGTGGCTGGCAGTAGCCTTGTATCTTTGCTATGTGCGCCATAGATTGCAAGCTATGGAAACAGTTGCGTTGGGTATAGAATGCCACTGTTATTAGTAGACATTGACATCCGGTAATTTGACCAGTGGCCAGGCCATTAATATTTATATCATCCACATTTGCAATGTAGACTTGACCTACCAGTCCAACTGCGATGCAAGCTCCAGGGCTTGAATAATGTCTCGTATGTACGAACAAATGTTGTTTTGCAGCTCGAGGCTTACTTCAGACTCGGCATCTACCTTTTGCAGGCTTGTTTTAGTACTCGTCGCCATGTCGGCTGGTTGGTTTGCCATTTCGTCATGGCTACTTACCAACAACTAAGCTATATATATCGCCTGGAGATCTATCAAGAAGCTGGGTGACGCCGTTTTTGTAGTAACGTTGCTTGTCCGTTTGAAACTAAGATCAGAATAAAAAAAATTGGCACATGGCCTGTTGTTTCTCATTAGTAAGCAGTGGACAGATATCGATGTACGCGCCAAGCGGGCCCATTCTTACCTTTAGCGTCCAATCGTCAAGATGCGGCATTAACTGATGGCCACCAGCGAGGTTGCTGTCGACGGATGATAAGAACCCCAACTGCGGAAAGTACACGGCGACAACAGGGACGCCAGCCTCTGCTTCCATTTTACAGCTTGCCTCTCCCTAGGATAGCAAGCGGATATCAGAGTTTAGTCTTAGTTTTGTTCAGTTAGTTAGTGGCCTGCTCCTTAATATTTGCTGGCATTAATGAACTAGCGCCCATTTACCAGTAGATCGTCTATCTTGCTAAATTTCTCACGCAAGTGGTCAACCTTGCTGCTGACACCAGGTGCAATCACGACCCTCTCGTCCAGTCGGCTCGTATCAAAGTCCACCGAGTCGATTATCATGGCCCCCAATGCGGCCAAGCGCGACTGATCGACTGCGAGAAACTAGAGTATATAGTGTTAGTCAGTGCTGAATGCCATAGGCCACAAGCACTATGAGCTAGTGCTTGCACACATTATGCTTGATTGCACTTACGGCTTTAATTAACATCGGAGCCGTACTCATAGACGTGACTAGGCCATGCAGCTTGACGATGGCATATGCAAACTGCGCGAGCGACTCCAAATCGGCAAGCAAAAGCTCTGTCTGGATCCGTAAGCAGGCTACCTTTATCGACTTGACCTTGGACAGCACGACACACATCTCTTCTAGAAGTTTTGAATGCATGTCCATTGCCAAATAAGTTACTGCTGTCTGTCTCTCGGATACTTCTGCCAGCGATTGAAGCGGACACATGATCCAATTTTTGAGCATATCGCGACCATTGTAGCTCTTAGTTCTATCGAGAAATTCTATATTTCGATGAAAGTTAGTGCGGTTTGAATAAATTATGCCTATAACAGTCCTGCCTCCTCCCATCAACTTACTAAAAAGAGACATCCCCTCACTCTTTTTGGCTTGTGAGTGCATATTTGGATGCCTCTGCTTGTCAAACACGCCCAGATACCTATACGTAGCGAATTTCTCTGACCAGGTGGTACATTAGCCATCACCAGCCTAAAGGCATGCGTCCTGTATGCTATGTTTTGATACTTTGTGTTACTGCATGTGCATCCGAAAATTCCATATTTAACTTACTCTAGCGTCATTGCATCGACGAGCATGAAACTTTTCCTACATTCCCGGCCAGGTTATAGTTGTGTCAGTTGTGAGCAAATTCCGTCAATGATATTCCACGTAGCAGCTTACAAATAACCTTACAGCTGGACCGGCTTTACGGTAATAGGGGTAGACAGTTGACCATTATTCGTTTTAGACAAGTAGGCGAGAAGGGCACCAGCACACCCAACCTATTCATTCTGTATTTAAACAAATAAGTAGCTTCCGTGTGCGTGTATGCAAAAGTAGCTCTGGTACAAATCGTAATACTTACAGAAAGCCGATGTTCATAGACAAATCCTTCGTCGATGCGCTCATCCAGCTCGATTGATTCTTTTGAGGTGGCTGCTATATTCTCAGTCAAGCCAAACAAGCGCTTCTCAGCATTAACAAAATCAAACGCTTCAACGCCAACAGGCACAACCTCGCGACATTTTGCGTCGAACGAAGCTACAAACAAAATGTCATTTATTAAACCGCAAACATAATTTGATATGTTCCAATTAGAATCTGCATTATAAACAGCTCGCATTTAAAAATAAGCCGACTTACACAATTCGCTTAGAATACTGCTTATATTTCCGCCAAAGGTGTTTCCTTGCGGGTGCAAAACCACATCGGCCAATGTCTGCTTGATGACTATGTTAAATGATAATAAACATGTTTAGCAAATACCCCTTTTTAATCTAGATTTAGGGTGTCTGCCAAACAAACCCAAATACCTACGTGACTGCAGTGCCAGTTTAGACGTGGGCTGCTGCTGAACAACGCACATAATTGAGAGCTGGCGGACTACTGTGTCGTAAATAGCAGCGCCAAACATGTTGTCAACAATCTGTATCGCGGATATGTCCTATATTTGTGTGTCGTCTCTTCTGGCATACCATTTAGCATTTATCCATTTCTTATCAGATCAACAACGTGTTGCACATACTAGAGCCTTTGCCATCGTTATTTACTTGGTGTCAAGAGAGAAAAAAGTTAATTAAAGGAGCCAAAAGAGAATGAGCATGCGCAGTTTAAAAGATTTTTGCTAAGGAGTGAGTATATGCTAGCAATTGCGAGAGCATGCTACAATGTCAATCAACGCGTTGCTGACTGAAGTTACGTGAATCTCTTATCAGAGGCGATGGAGCCGAGCCTAAAAAGTTCATGATCACAGGCAAATTGCACAAGTGATAAGCCCCGATATCAGCGTTAGTGTGGTGATGTTAGCCTTTCAATGTTGTCACAATATTGGCGTGTAATATGTGAGTGCTTACCAGCTCCGGTCAACGTGCTTGTCGACAATCTGGTTAATGGTTTGCTGTCGAATTACATAGGGATGCGTGAAGGAGCGGAAGAATGCCTGTATTGCTCGTCTGTGACCATTGATCGCGGTTGCGCGTACGGCAGTCGACAGAGCATCTGCTGAAACTATTGTGCCATCGCATAGCGGGCCAAAGGGCTTAATTTGCTCGTCGCAATAGATGCCGATTCCGTACTCTCCCGCTTCAAGAGGCCGAATTTGTATTTGAACATTACCAAAGTCGCCGCTGATTGTCTCTGGCCGGTAGTTGTGATGGCTCTCATTCCAAATGATGTGGACATGGTCGTTGCCAATATGGCGCTTCTACAAATTGATTAAGACATGCTTAACTTACCTCCACAGTTAGTACGACTAGAAAAGACGTCAGGTACTTTCAACTACGGCTATAAGAACGCATTTTTGATTGACTTTGTCTAGCCTACCTTTCCCATCTGTCGCATATCTTTCTGATCTTTCGGCATAGCTGCTGCCTCGTGGAACGCAACCTCGATGCTTTCATCTGCATAGTAGGGGCATGATTCTCCGTCAGAGCCATTGCTCTCGAGCTTTCCGGTGAAGCCTTGAAACGTCGCCAAGTTGACCTGCCACCCTAAGCTGTCAACAAAGCTTCGATAGGACCCACTTGTATCAAGTAATGAGTTTGACAATATTTCGGCCTCCGACCACTGTCCCGGACCAACGTAAAGAACTGCGACCTTGATTGTCTCGCGCGCGTGGATCCGATCTAACGCCCGAATATCGCGGAACAAAGACTCGGACTTGACCAGTGGGACGTAGTAGTTGACGGTCGTTTTGCGTGCGCTATACACAAGTTTGTGCTGTATCAAGTTGCGGAACAAATTCATCTTCAAGGGACTAGGCGCTGGCAAGTAATAGTTAGCGAATTATCGCAAATACTGTCTATCATTTGATAGAGACACTCCAATTCAATGACCGATTGGTACAGTCTTTGCCAAGGCAATACAAGCAGCTATAAAACGTACCTTACAGGATCTTCATTCTGTAACCCATTAGAGAACACATGAAGGTGAGATGGGTCGACTTTGTACTCGACCGAGGCTACCGATCTGCTGTCGTCTCCGTCATCAGAACTATCACTTTCGCTATAATAAGAGCGCGCGTCACTGCATGCCTGCGCTTCTGCGGCCACAAATGTAGAAATTTGCTCTGTCACCGCGGCATTGCTTATGCATAACCCACCCAGATGGTGTCCCGAGTCACTGTCAACGCCCGATGTGCTCCCTTCAGAATCCTGTAGTAGATGATCTTGAAATTGTTTTCCCGCGTCAGTAGTCAGCGCACTATAAGGTATGTGATGTGAAATGCAGTTAGCACTGTAAGGAGAGCCTTACTTGGTAGGACCGATGCGAGTCAAAAACTTTAAAACGATACTTGCCTAATAACCGGTATATGCTGCCTTTTGCTGCCGTATACGTAGACCTCGCTTTCGTCACTAACCACCTTGCAGGGCAACTCCGTTCTGGTAGCCAAGTACTTGGGCTTGTAGGAGTTTTCGCTCTTTTCCGGGGTGAAATGAGCGCGTACAGCCCACTTACCAGTGCATCCCCGCGTGATACTGCGGCAAACTATTTTGGCGTATGCAAATGGACAATCGTTGAAGGTAGTTAGGTTAGGTGCATTGAACTAATGTTTAGCAAAATGTTTTCGCCATTTTGCTGGATATATATATATACTTACAGGGCGTCCCAGGTTCGTTGTATATCTTGAGAATGCTGTTTCCGTGCGAAAAGAAAAAGACACGATCACTACTAAAGTCGTCGAGCACGCATGAGTCTATATGCGTATACTCAAATCCACTACAGTTCGAGGCATGAGGAATGGTCATTTTAGCTTATATTTCCAGGTCAGTAGGCGATACTTGACGGGTCACACAGTGTACGTACCTATCTGGGGCCCCCATATACTGGGTTCGATCGTCTTCGTCAAAATTGAACAGAGTACCTATATACAGCACTTCTCCCAATTGCTATAACGATGTCAAGCCAAGCAGCAAAGAGAGTGTTCAGTAGGCACATTTGTAAGGGTCCTGAAATGTTTTGCGAGCTCGACTCAGTCAAGGGAGGATATAGCGGCAACTTACTTTTATCGACTCTATGACCTCATCTCTTGCTTCTTGATCCGTACTGGTGAATGACGGAGCTGCCTCGACCTTTTCGTCATAGTCGTCGACGTAGGCGGTTGGTACAAGGGAGAGAACAACACCGCTTCCCGTGTCGGTGCCAACCAGAGCGCGGTTGTGCTGGTGTCCACAAATGGCCTCCAACGATGTTGGGTGAGCACAACTGTGAATTATTTTCTCTACAAAGAAATCGCGAATAGACGTGGCGCTGGTCTCTGCTGGCCGAGTGTCAGCGTCAGTGATAAGCTCGGGTGCCTTGATGATAACTGTCAATAGCAGACTGACCATATCTCGGAGTATTAGGACTACACTGGCAAGAAGTATTTCCTTGTTCATCGAGTATCATAGCAGACAAACACATTTGAGCAAGTGTTTAGTTGAAGCTGATAAATGGCAGGTGCATTCGTATTGATGCCAGTAGATACTTGCCATTATTTGCGTTGTAATCCGGAACGTTCCTGTCAAACTGCTCGACTATCGCCCGCATCAATTCCATGGCTAGTACTCTTGTGCGAGCCTATATGCCTCAAATTAATGTACAACAGTTGCTTTGTGGGTTAGCTTCTCCAGTCTAGGCCTCTCTAACTCGAACTGCGAGTAATCATCGTGCGCGTATCATCGTCTCTATCTTGGCCGCACTTACCTTGCCCAAAAATGACACTATGTTCGACCTTCCTACAACGAACATGTAGAGACAACTGACTGCCATTCGTAAAGTGTCATGTTGTACCGAGAAAAGTCGACTAATTAGAGCGGTCATGCAGTTGTCCACGATCTGACTGTTTTGGAGCCTACAGAATAACAAGAATCGAGTGTTTGAGATATCAAAAAAAAAAAACAATTCATGGTTAATAGCATGTCATAGCCACATAAATGCGCCAATTTATACAACGTCAATAATACGTACCGCTTGTTAGAAATACTCAATTCTGTCAGGCATATTATCGACAACCCCGACAGAACGGCGTGTTCGACAAGTGTGCTGCATCTTTGGCTATAGTACTTTAGGCAACTGTTATCCAAAAGAATGCGGTACATGGTATCGCACGACTGACCAAAGAGTGGGCCTCCCTCTTTCAAGGCGATTGAATACTCACGAGTTGCCAAGGGATCGACTATAGTCGGGTAAGCTGTTTTCTCTAGACTGTCTACAACCGATCCTAACTCGCTGCTGTACTCGGCCTCATTTGTCATGTTGGAATCAGAAAGTGGTCGAATATTCTGATGTACGTGGTTGGCGTTTAGCACTCGCCCACTGCTAAGTATTGTCGCCATTGACACCAGCAGCTTAACTGCGCCGCAGATGGCCGGCTCTGGGAAAACCCCGTCATATGAGCTACTCTCGAGTAGCAGTCGTCGAAGACCCTTGTCCAGAGAGTACATCAGCATCCTTGCGCCGGATATACCCAGCGACAGAAGCAAACTGCACTCGACCAAAAACACTTGGATTTGGTCAATGTTTATAGGCAGGTCGGCCTACACGCGCAAACATAGCAGCTTATTAAGCGTGTCGATTTTAGGAGTTATAAAGCTACTTGTATTGCAAGCTAAACAGGCAGGTTGATTGTTACTTACCGCAAGTGGTGACAGTGTTATCAATGCCGTTTGTAGAAACCGTGACCGCAAAAACAAAACTCGACTGTTTATGCGATCCAGGCACCAACATCCCAAACGAAATATCGCTGTCTGAGCCATGCGACCCCGATATTCGCTAACACTACATGGTTGCATGCTCGGTTGAACAAAGGACACATTGAATATTAACAAAGTATTTCAATTTTTGATGTCGGATACATGTCGTATCGTCACAAACGAACTGTGTCCGTTTGACCTACCTGAAGCTAGTTGCCATTTCGGCGACCCACCATGAAGTATTCAGCAATACGTCGTCGTTGTCAGGAGTATACCGAGAGCAGTCAAGCACCGCGCGATATACATCCCAGGAGTTGATTAAGCCTCGAAGGATAATCTCGCTTTTAATACCCTAGAGCAGCATGTACCGACAAGTTAGGTGTTTGCAAAAACAAAGGCTTACATTGCTTGGTGCCTTATGACCTACTCAAACTTACCTGTGCCTTTACCGGCGACCCCAATAAGCCAACCCACACCAGCCACAGTCTTTTGAGGTCCATGACTGGGTTGTCTTGCGAAGCAACAAACTCGCTGATGTGAAAGTCGGTCCACACTGCTTCAAACTGCCAGATCCTCGACATAAGGGTATCCAAGAAGCTGATTGCAGCCTATATCCGACAGCAATGATTAGTAACTTTACTCAAGCAAACCCAACAGTTGGCGTAATGATTTTAGCCACAGCATGGCGTTTACTTACAGCGCTGTTGAGGCGAGCGATCTGAGACTTTTGTACGCCTATATCAACCCCGCGAGTAGAGTTTTTCAGCTGATGGTGTAAGTGCTTGGACACTATTGCACGTCTCGAGCGATTAGTTTTAAGCTTTGCTGGGCCTATCGCAGAAGGGCGGGAGGACCGAAATTGAAGTTGCATCGAAACCATGCTATCAGGCGATCTGGCAAGTTCCGCTGTCTCATCATCCTTTGATGGAGTTGCCGGCTGCTGCTTCGCGCGCGAACGTAGCATCGTCGATTCGGTAGGCTGTCTCGGCAGCGAAGTCCCGGATTGAGTGGACTCGCCCAAAGCTGGTTTGGTCAAGTCGGCGCTCGCAGGAGGGATGACAAGCTGGGCGCCGTCCGGAGCAGCCAAATGATCTGGAGCCTCGTTTTGCGAACGCATGCTAGACTTTCTGCGGAAAGGCGTGGTGAGCTTCTTCCACACGCCAGTTGAGGCCGACGAATCTTCAGAGTCTGGTGCAGGCCTAGATTTAAAGCGTGACTCGTCGAAACTGCTGCTGTTCATACGAGAATTGCTAGTCGTGCCAACACTAGTAGAAGTCGGAATGCGCGTCTGACTCAGCTCTGGGCGTTGCTGCAAGTAGGTGTAGTTCCGCAGCACCCTTGGCGGAGTTTCATCTTGCAAGCACGCCTCTTTAAGGAGATCGCTGGGTACAAAGTCGCCAAGTGGGTGGAGATTCCTCGAGCCAGACACAGCAATGAGCACATAGACTGAGTTGGCGGTCTTGAGTCTCGGTGTGAGTTGGTTGTTCTTCATGGCGCTAACCAACCCGTCGTCGCTGCCCAAGACACTCTGTATGCACATCGTCTTTGCCTTTTGTTCTTCTTGCGCCGCCTGCTGCTGCTTTGCAAACACCATACGCATAGAATCCCACGTGAGCTTGGACGTAAAGTTGAACGGAGTCGCCGTTTCTAGACTGTCGCTGGAGCTGTCCGGCTCCAAGTGGTGGGTTGGCATTTGCAAGCTGTTTATATACATGTCGGCTTTGCTCAGTCCCTTTCGCTGACGCTGACCCGAAAACATGCTCTCTTGGATCAGTACGCGCTCGTCTACTTTAAGAATATGCCGGCCGCGTGCAATGGTCAGAGCACGCAGAACGTTGCACCACACGTTCAAGTGAATGGTCCATACTGTGCGCGTGCTATACAAGCTCTTGCACTGCGAGGCAACCTCGGTCACGGGCCCGCCGAGGAAAAACCACCCCGAGATAAGACACTACATGGCCCGATACATGCACAGGTTTAGCAAAAGGAGGCAAAAAGGATGAAATGAGCATTGGTAATATCATACCTCGCTCATGTACAATCAGCTATTATTCAAGTCGGCGAGATCGTTCGTTTTTTTTTTTAAACATATTTACCTCAGTTAGCATTATCAATGCACGGTTTGGAAGCGAGTCTTCCTTGGTAATATCGCTTGGGTGTTGCGGGTCGCTGGATAGAAACAGGATCTCGACCTTTTGCAGTCTGGCCATAGATACCCGCCTTTTGTTATACGAAATCTGCTGACGATATAGTCGCATAGCCGCTCTGTGCACCAGCAGCGCATTGTAAAACATGACAAGCTATATTAATGGGAGCAAGCCGAAAGCAAATTGCAACAGTGTTAGTTTTAGGTTTATCATGCCAGTACTCGTCGTTGTTGCGAGGTGGCAGCATCCGTCACATACAAGCTAGTCACTACGTATGTCACTGACTAATTACCTTTTTCTCATCCCAGCTAGTGTCACTAACGAGCCAGTCCAAGAGGTCGTATACGCAGTCTAGGTAAGCTGAAACGATGTTCGTAGGCGATCCGGTGTCGTCGATGATAACAAGAAGATGGAGCGGTCGATACTCTTCCTTGCTGGTCAACCATAGTCGAATAATAGTGAGAGCACCCAGACATGCTTCATAGCCCGCCTGCTCTAGCACGGGCATGTCAAGTATATCCTCGTCTGGTTTGCAGTTAGCCAAATATCGCGGAGCAAGTAGCGACAGCCTCATAATGCTGATTAAAAACCCGGCGCCCTTGATATCTCGATCAAGCGACGTACGACGAAGCGTGTCATATGCCCGAGCTTGAAGGGGGCTCGCATCGGCCAATAAACTGCCCTGCGCGTCCGACAGGTGCTTGTTTAACGAGCTTCCACAGTCTTGGGGGTTCTTGCAAGTGTATGGCATACTGAACTCGTTGTCCACCATCATGTTTGAATGTTGAGGAACCAGGCTCTCCAGCGCAGTGGTGACAAAGAGTCGTAAGGCCAGGATAGGCACTCGGCGCGAGAAATTTCCTCTGAATGGGTCTGCTAAGGTACATGGTCTCAAGTCAGCAGTTAACATTACGCATAATAAATGTGTTAGTAGGCTGCTACATGATGCTCCAACGAACGACAACATCACATCCAAGAAAATTTACCTTCACTATTCGGGTATATCCACGAAAGGTATCCTCGGCGGAACAGCCTGTGTATGTTTTGCATGGACTTTAATATTTCCTCGCAGCTTAGGGCCAGCATGGGTACGAGCGGCGGAAGGCTGGCAGTAGCGCCCTGGCGTTGATTGGCAAAGTCGAAAGGAGTGCTCTGAGTACCGATAAAGCCCAGGCCGATATACTCGGTGTAAGCCTCCGTAGGACAAGGAACTAGGCTGGCGAGATAAGACACAAGCGACAGCACGTCCCTCATCATACGCAGAGACAGCATCCCTTGCGGGTTAATCGTTTGCGCTGTGTCCTGGAGAACGGGGCAGATGCTTGCGCAGCCAGGCGGAAAACCTACATCGCTGGCAATAATGGTAGGAAGTAAAGAGGAGTCGACCTTGCATTAACAGTTCTGCCAAGTTCAATATCAAATCAGTTCTTGGCGATGAACAACAACTTGAGAGTGGGCATTTACCTATGATAGCTCGTTGTCCGCAGCCTATTTCCGCTACATCAGCTCCGCTAGCGATTGCGCACATTAGTTTTCCAACCACACCCGATGCCGCTGGCATGTCGATGTACGAAAGGGCGCGAAGACTAATCGCATTGGTGAACAGATCAATAGCGGTCTCAGAGTAATTGTCGCCCTGCGAGATCATATACAGGCAAAGAGTATAAAAGCCGAGTACGCGGACATCTGGGTTATTGCCATGATCTAGAACGACCAACAGCATATTCTCAATCTCTTCTTGTCGCCAGCCCGAGGCAAAAACTCGTGGCACAAATTCGAAAAGTCGATGCAAGCACATCAGCGAAGTCCAGAGCTCTGCCATAGCAGCTGTTGTTGGCGATAGAATTCTCTCGTGCAGCGCTACAATATTTAATTACTCGTGGTGCATTTTTGGTTTGGATTAGTGGCTGTTCTCTACGGACTCATATCTGGCAAGTCAGGCATGTACTTGCGTAATACTTACAGTTGAGAAATTCGATCTCATTGAAGAACGACTGGTGCAAGATTTCGAATATTATCTCTCGGAAGCGTGAAAATAGCCACACCACTTCGTTTGGCTTGCAGAGACCTACCACCAAAGCCAAGCGTAACATGCGAGTGTAATTAGCTAGTTCAAGATATTCTCATATTCCCACCTAGAAGTTGTGGCGTACTTACTGATAAACTCCATTAGGTTGTTCAGCCGGATATTGGGCGTTAGCCGAGCGTTGAACCAAGCCAAAGTGCCGTTCTGTTGCTCGTAAGCTGCTTTGCGAATAGTCTTGACAAAAGAATAATGCACGGGGGCTTGGTAGGCAAGGGGCAGGCTAGAAACGTCGCCCTGACTACTGGGCAGAGGTGACACGTCGTCCAGCAGGATATCGGGATGGTTAGCGGAGAGTCCCCAGTCATTTGACGATTTGAAGTTGGGTCGCTTGAACATGGTTACTGATCGTGCTTGACAGTTGTAGCGTTGGTCGAAATATAAAAAGATATATAGCAGAGGTTGTAGTTTAAAAAGAAAAAGATAAAAAAAAAAAGTAGAAAGATAAAAACTATCTATGACACCACCAATTGCTGATACGTGTGCGACGAGAGACACAGGCTAGGCCAGTTAAAATTGCAGCATAAAATTGAATATAAAGCAAGTCAAACGGTCTCGAGCCTTTGCTTAAAATCTACATGAGCTTAATTAGTTTTCCTGGGTATATTTTCTTTGGTGAAAGCCATGTGTAGAAGTAATGCAGTTCACTGGTACCAAGTGAAAGAAATAAGATAAAATAGAGGTATAGAACTGAGAATTGGTTAGCTGCGGTAGTTGTCCATGTTGTTCATCGTCATGCTCTGAGCTAGCGACATGGCTCCACCGCTGCCGTCGTAGGTGAATCCAACAAACTGCTCTTGTACAGTCTCAGAGAGGTTAGAGTCTGCAATGTATGAATCTTGCGGCGCCTCGGTGGTAAATTCCTCGTCAAAGTTGCTAGTGTCGTTCGCCGAGGCGACGCTGGGCTTGAACGGCGGCTCGTACTGCTTGCCAATCAGGTAGTCCCAGTTGATTTCAGCAAAGAATGGCTGGTCTTTGATCTCGGCGGCACCGTTGTTGCCGAGGCGGCGACGAGGGTCGCGCTGGAGCAGGCCGCGTAACAGCGACTTTGCTCGGTTGCCCATCTCGTCGGGGAACACCAGCTCGTCTTCAAGGATACGCCGGTACATCTCGTTGACGTTTTCATCGTAGAAAGGAGGCAGACCAGTCATCATCTCGTAGAGCAGCACGCCAAAGGTCCACCAGTCGACAGTCTTGGTATAGCCGCGGCCCTGAAGGAGCTCAGGCGCGAGGTACTCGGGAGTACCGCAGAAGGTGTTTGTGATTTCGTTGTCGCCCATGTTCAGCTTGCACAGTCCAAAGTCACACAGGGCAATGTGACCACTGTAGTCCAGCAGAATATTCTCGGGCTTCAAGTCGCGGTAGATAACGTTGTACGAGTGCAAGCAGTCGAGAGCGCTCAAAAGTTCTGCGGCATAGAAGCGGCTGCGGTGCTGGTCAAAGCGGCCCTCGCGCTGCAAGTGGTGGAATAGCTCGCCGCCGTTGATAAAGGCCAGGACAAGGTACAACTTCTCTGGAGTCTGGAAGGAGAACTTTAGCGGCACGATAAACGGGTGGTTGATCTTTGCCAAGACGTTGCGCTCGGCCAGCGTGTGAGCGACCTCGGAGCGCATTACGATCTTGGATTTGCTCAGGATCTTCATTGCGTAGATACGGTTGGTGTCGCGTTTGCGCACCTGCATCACCTTGCCAAAGCTGCCCTTGCCAATGACCTTGAGCAGGTCAAACTGGTCAATGGCTAGCGGTGTCGAGTCCTTCTTGTTGAAGCAATACTGCACGCGGATGTGGCCAGAGTTGCCAGCGCCGCCCAACAAGGGGATAAACTCGTCGTACAGGCGGCCATCGGCAAAGTCTGGCATGATCTGCACTGCGCCCAAGAAAATGGCGCCAGTTGTGACGCCCTGCTGGCCGCCAGATGGCTGAACTTGCTGGCCACGACCGGCAGGAGCATTGGCGTTGGCGGCATTGTTAGCGTTAGCGCCACCATTTCCAAACCGCTGGAAGCCGCGCGGCTGAGGTGGGCGCTGGTACTGCAGTTCGGCCGTGCGCTGATACAGCGAGACCATCACTGGGCTTGTGCGAGATACATCGCTAAATAAGATAGTGCACAATCAAGTGTAATGTTTAGAAGAGCGATTGCCAGCAAACATGGAAACGGGGGGGAGTAGGTGGTCAGACCCAGACCCAGATCCAGCAAAGAGCGAGATGGGAGGGGGAAGACGACATGAGCTGTAAGAGGGGCAAGGGATCGACACGCGTGCGCAGATAGGAAATGCAGAAAGGGGGGCGGGAGATCAATAGAGCAACTAGGATCAGGCACAGACACAGACATAGACATAGACATAGACATAGGCACTAAAGCACGCCACACGCATTGGCCAGGCTTGCGGTGGCAGATAGCAGAGACACAGGGGAAACGGAACAAGCAGATCCGCAAGATAAACTTGTGGCAGAGATATAGTAGGCAATTTGCCATGCATATCCTGACCCAGCCGCCTTTTGTCGGGTGTTATGCAGAGCATGTGGCCGAGAGAGCCTTATATCATGGTGGCGCAAAAGCTCAAGACAGATTGTGTACTGGCCATGCCCTGCTAGCCTTCTGTGTGTGAGCTAGAAGCACTTGGTGGTCAGGGTCACAGATGAGTGAGAGAAGGAGATAACAGAGGCATTGTAGCAACGGCAACAAGCGCTTGCATTCTGTAGGTACTTACAAGCTGACACGGTATTTCCACATGGGGTTCTGCATGTCACCGCCAAGGCTAGTGACAACGGCCTCGTTCTTGTCAAACTCGACCACGGCATAGGGCCGCTGGTGGGCCTCGTTTTTATAAGGCGCATAGCGGGCCATGAGCTGTTGTGATCCAGGCGGATAGACAAGGTTGCGTGCCTCCATGACGCGGATGACCAGAATTCCAGAGCGCTTGACGGATGAGCCCTGGGTCGAGTTGGCGCTGGGCAGGCCGTTGGGCGCAAGAGCCTGCGCCATGGCAGAAGTTTGGTCGGCCAAAGCGGCTAGGCTCGACGAGGCCGACGAGGGGCGCACAGACGAGGCAGAGCTGCTGGTGCTGTTGGTGTCAGTGACCATGGCGCTGCTGGCGTAGGGGTTGCCACGCAGGCTACCGCCGTACTGCTGGTAGTTGGCTGGATCGTATGCCATGCTAGAGCCCGGAGATAGAGTCGCACTTGGCTGGTTGCCAAACCCACCGTGCTGTTGCTGCTGGGGCACTTGAGACTGAGGTTGCTGCTGCTGCTGCTGCTGTTGCCGAGAGAGGCTAAAGAAACCTTGGCCAGAGCTGGTACCTGCGGGCTGGCCCTTGCTTTGCGGGGGCTGGCTGCCAGCACTGGCGCTGCTGCTGCTGCTGCTGCTGGGTTCTACCACAAAAGACGAGAGGAACAGGACATGAGGTAGTCTGTTGTTAGTTTATGTGAAATACCCCACCTCTCCGCTTACCAATTTGTTAGCGGTCCAGATGGAGCAAGTCGTCCTTCCAGCAATGTTCAGCGAGAACTTACTGGGTCGAAGCCAAGACATGAGGAGAGTCGGTGGTGGATTATTAATATTATAGTAGA
>JANBQS010000425.1:0-18386 GCA_027577415.1 Coemansia sp. RSA 922
CGCGAGAACGTGCCGGACTGGAAGAAGGCCATTATTGTCTCGCCTGATGCTGGCGGCGCTAAGCGTGCCACCTCCATTGCTGACCACTTGGACCTTGACTTTGCGCTGATTCACAAGGAGCGCAAAAAGGCTAACGAGGTCTCGCGAATGGTTCTGGTTGGCGACGTAACTGACAAGATTGCCATCTTGGTTGATGACATGGCTGATACCTGCGGTACCCTGGGGCTGGCTGCCAAGACACTCATGGATAATGGTGCGTCGGCCGTCTATGCCATTGTCATTCACGGTGTGCTCTCTGGAAAGGCTCTGGAAGTCATCAACAACAGCGTGCTTACCAGAGTTGTCGTCACAAACACCATTCCTCACGCCGAGAAGAAGAAGGTCTGCCCGAAGCTGGACACCATTGATGTGAGCGCTGTTTTGGCTGAGGCTATTCGTCGTACACATAATGGCGAGTCTGTCTCGTATCTTTTTGGTCATGCAGCCATATAGACCCGTATTTTAATCGGTGTTGTGTCTTAGTAGAGCGCAATAGTATAATTGTTATAGAGAAACCTGATATTTAAATAGCCTTTGCAGTTACTGGATGTCTTGCTTTGGCACTACCGCGACCGTTGTCTTGTTGAGAACAAACACTTTTTATTTATTTGTATTCAACATGAATAGAACCTAACAAAGTACTTGTCAATCTATTTACACCTAAAACTGTTATTTTTGGCGAATATATGTTAGCTTGGGAATCTCTACAGCAGACACGGTTTCATGTTGCGTCAGTATCCAAGAGGCTCTTGTTCCATATTGCTACCTGGAAGCCAGATGTAGTATGTATTCTTCTTGGAAATGCTGCTTGCTAAGGTTGGGATCGTCGGGTCTAAATCAGTTGGATCGCGTATAGTAATCCTAAAATTCGGCGGATATCCCCGTTTCCTTTGCAGGTACATCTTCAACCCGCCTACAGACATATTTGCTAATGGTATATCAATTTCTAAGAGAGTGCAAACATTACCTGCGTCGACAGAATAGAAGCTTGCGCTGACGTCCCCTGAGCTGCTTTTAATGCTAGCTTCTTCAGGAGAGAATAAAGATTCGCTGTCTTCGGTGAGCTCTCTCAGGTGGCCTACGTTGTTCATGTTTAGCAGAAATAATAAACTCTTGGTGAAGTGAAGTATTGGAAGATGTGTAAATTGTAAGGAGAAAAGGGAGAGAAAAAATGTGCTGGCTCGAATACTCTGTTTTTATAGCAAAAATTGGCAGGCCCCTTTCGCTCTCCTTCAGACATCCAGCTGTTGATTGGAGAGAGCTTCAACCACTACATGCCCTATTTGGTGCCAACTGCGATGATGTGAGGACTTCATGACGTGCTTTTGCAAAGAAGCAGAAGCAGAAGCAGAAAGGGAAAACTCAGGCCTCACAAAAAAGAGCGTGCTAAGATGCCTTTCTAACCGCTTGCTCAAAGAGTGTCGTCAAAGTCATGCGCTGTGCTCTCTCTTTGAAACCATTGTACATCCACCTCCCCTTGACTGCTTGTCCACACTCGACAACAGTTTTGCAAAAAAAGGGGTTTAACCCACCTCCCTCCACCCCCCACATAAAATGCCTTTGTTGGGGGGAAGGGGTCGTAGCTTTTCTCTCTTGTAAAGTATTGCGCCTTCTATGGCTTTGCAAAAAAAAAAATCGGATAATTGTTGAATAGTAGGCAAGGGAGAAGCAACTACATATACTCTTTTTTAGAGTGTCATTAGCAAACAAATAGTTCATTTTGCGACTACGAAATAGGCTGTCTGTGGCACAAAAGCCGTGTCTATTATTGTCAGCTCATTTCGAAGAAAGTCGTTAGACTGTAGGCGGATCTACAAAATGGGGGGTGGACGCAAATCAACAATCCATGCGAAAAAGTGGGGAGGCTTGAGCTTTGTCCACTTGGTAAAGCGGCCCAACAGAGGGAGAAGAGCAGCCGAAGGGCTTGCATCCGTCAATGCTAGCCAATCACAGTCAAAGAATTTTTTGACCGCATAATGACGGGGCGGTGATGGGCATGCTGACTACGCCCAGCAGATCCAGCTGAAGGTGGGGGATGTTTCGTTTTTTTTTTTTCTCTTCTTTTTTTTTTACTTTTTTATGCATACCGAGCTCCACAGTTCCTTATTTTCCTACTCTTTTCTGAATCCGAGGTTTCAGGTCGCTGCTTTTTTTGTTGTTGCGCCTTGACCACTACCAAAGCCAATAAAAAGGTAACCTTTGAGTTCTAATTAGGGCTGTAGCTTAATTCAGCTTTTTTTCGAAATAAAAAATACGCGATAACTAAAATGTAATGTTTCGATAAACTACTTTTAACTCTAGGTGTTCTTATCCTTTGTAGTTAGGTGCTGGGACTCTGACGATGGGCGATAACAGTCGGCGAGACGCGTACCGGCTCCCGGGTATAAAGACCTTGACAGGAAGTCCTCCACGGCCTGCTATCCCGCCTTTGCTACCTCAGGACACACATCAACAGTCCCAGAGCTTGCCGCCTCCGCCTCCGCCGTACTACGACCCACAGAGGATGTATTCCCAGCAGTCGGTTCCTCCAGTGCTGCCAGTTTCTCACCAGAGCCATTACTCGCAGCAGCAGCAGCAGCCTCCCCCTCCTCCTACTGTTGCTGGCTCTTCTCGCCATGGTCCTCCCTTGCCACGTTCCAACGTAGGCAGCCACGAGTACGGTGCTCCGTCACGGCAGGAGTACCCGGCCTATCAGCAGCAACAGCACTACTCGCATGGGTATCCGCATGCACACAGCAACGTGGCGCCACCAGGTCATGCACAGCATGGCTATCCTTATGGCGACAAGCCAGGTAAATACGGCGAGCAGGCGGTGGCGGTGACGGCGCCATCACACGTGTACCGCCAGCCTCCTTCAGGGCGACCGGGGGGCGCGTACTCTGGCGGGTACGTGCAGAAACATGTTATAGACTCTGCACAGCCGAGCCCTGGAGCTGGGCCAATGGACGTGGCTGGCATGGCATACTCGCAGCAGCGTCATGGGGCGATTCCATCGCCCGACCAAGCAACGAGTCCCTCCTCGCAACCATACCACTCGCATTATCAGCCGCCACCGCATCCGTCTGTTGTCACACATCAGCAGCGTCCATTGGCCGCCGGCTCGTCTCAGCACTCACCGCTGCCGAGACAATCGCAGCAGACAATACACTCGCATTCTCCACATTACGCGCACACACAACAGACCTATTCATCATACGCCTCCACTGCTCGCGAAAGCCCCGCCACCAACACAGCTTCTTACGATGCATACGGGATGCCCGCCACACTTCCCTCTACGCCGAGCGATGCTGTAGTAAAGACAGTAGATGCTCGCTTAGCGTCGCGCCAGCAAAAGCAGTTGGCGCCAGCCAATCGTCCTGTTGCTATTGCCAGCCACGCGCCCCTTAAGCCGCCGCCGCCGCCGCCTGTCATTGCCCCTGCTTTGTCCATGTCTCAGCTTCCTGCCGCGCTAGCCTCTTCTGCAATCTCTGCCAAAGTGTCCAAGAGCTCTGCTGCTATTTCCAATATGGACGAGGACGAAGACGAAGAGGATGAGGACGATGAGGATGATGGTGGTGACCCTGAAAAGGGGGAGGACGATGCCCTGATCAAGCGGCGAAAGCGCAATGCCCTGAGTGCTGCTCGGCTGCGCGAGCGGCGTAAAAATCGCGAGCACGAGTTAACGAGCAGCTGTGTAAAACTTGAAACTCAGATTGCTCGCTTGCAAGATGAGTTGACCGAGGAGAAGCAGCGCGCAAAGCTGGATTACAAATCAAACAAGACACCCGCTGTGGACGCTGAAGCGATAGCTGCTGATACGGCAACTAGCCCCTCTGCATCTGGTAACCGCAAGGGCACGAAGCGGCAATGGCCGGCGGCGCAGACCGACGGAGAGGGTGACTTTAACATGGACAATGTCGGCGATGAGGACGCTGCTGAGCGGTTGAGGAATCCCAAAAAGAAGAGCAGACCATTGCGCGAGTTGGATCAAGTGAGACTTGATGACCTGAAATGCAAGATCGAGACCTTGGGGAAACTCAATCAACAGGTCTGTGTCAACTTGGGTGTCCTGCGCCAAGAGATTCAGCGCATATCTAACGCTATTATCTCGCAAAAGAACGACCGGCAATCGCTGGTTGTGGCATAGGATGTCAAATTGTTATCTACAAAAAAATATGGTTTTAATACACTTCCACACCCTCACCCCCCATAAATGAAACAGACAGTTTAATGATATGTGAGTGCAAAGTCTAGTGGGCTTGTTATTTGCTTGGTCCTGGCTATGTCTATTGCAAATATCTTTTATATATTTTTTATTGGAACTCTTGGGAGAAAATGGCTGCAGATAACCACAATGATGACTCCTATGGCAGTTCGCAGGGCCCAAGTCATATGAAGCGACAGCGCGATCGAGAGCCAACAGAGGCCGATGACAAGCGGCGGAAACCTTTATCCGAGGGTAATGCCAAGGTAGCAACTGGTGCGCAAAAGTTTGTATCCAAGAAAGAAACCGTAGAGAACCAGCTAAAGTTGTCGACGATCGGATTAGTCCACCTCGAAGAGTTCCAGAGAATAAAAGGCGAGCTTGAAGAAGAGCGACAGCGGGAGGCGGCAAAAACACTTGTTCCTAGATCATCTTCCGACGGTTTAGCACAGGGTAGTGAATCCAAGTCGAAGCAAAAGACAGCGAAACGCAACAAGAAACCTATATTAACCTTTGACGAAGACGACGATGAAGATATTGTGGAGAGGCGGCGTGCGCGTAAAAACCCTACAGTGGATACTAGTTTTTTGCCTGACAAGGAGCGCGAGGAAGAAGATGCTAGAAAACGGGAAGAGTTACGGCAGACTTGGCTCCAGGACCAAGAGAATATCAAGCAGGAGCTAATAACTATTACTTATAGTTATTGGGATGGCTCTGGACATCGCAAACAGGTGCGGTGTAAAAAGGGCGATACTGTTGCACAGTTCTTGGATAAATGCAAGGCACAGGTGCCTGAGCTACGTACTACTAGTGTTGATGGATTGGTTTATGTCAAGGAGGACTTGATTATTCCTCATCATTACTCGTTTTACGACTTTATTTTGAACAAGGCGCGTGGAAAGTCTGGCCCCTTGTTTAGCTTTGACGTGCACGATGACGTGAGGCTGACTCACGACGCTCGGATCGAAAAGGACGACTCGCATGCAGGCAAGGTCTGTGAGCGCTCATGGTACGAACGTAACAAGCATATCTTCCCGGCTAATCGATGGGAAGTCTTTGACCCTGAGAAGAACTACGGCATATACACGATCCGCGATTCGAAAAAAAGAGGGGGTTCAAAATAACTGGGTTGAAATAAATTGTAAAGATAATAAATATTTTTTTTTGTATTCCGCCTAAGCCCAACTTAGAGCTCCATAGCGTCGGACTTTAGCGCGACTGGGCCAACCCACTGCTGCTTCTGCTCCTCGTCTTGAGCGTGCTCAGACCACAGGCTGGTGTTCCATTTGGGGTAGACCCGCTTGTAAAGATTCATGCACACAGTGTCCATTTGCTTGATGGGACCGTCAAAGACACACTTCATGTATCCGTGAGTACCCAGGCTCTCGAAGATATGTCCAGTACGTCCATGCTTAGTGTGCAGCTGAACGGGCTTGAACCAGATGACGTCTTCGGGCGAGAAGAACATGTAGCGGATGACGGCGCTGCGCTTGTGGATCTTGAATGGCGCACCAGTGAGGATAATACGCTTGGCCAAGATTCTCGACGGGTTAACCTCCAGCGACGATCCAGTGCCAACCAGCGTTGGAATGACTCCAGTCTGGCTGTCAGACATGTCGTTGGCTGCCACTGGAGTAGGCAGGTAGAGCGAGACAGGGACGGTGCCAAACTGAATCGGCGCGTAGATGGTGCCGACGCTGACTACGCCGGGCTTTAAGAAGCGCTCAAACTTGTGCACGCCATTCGTGTTGGACCCCCCAAGCGAGTGCTGGCTGAAAAGAGGCTGGACGTTGTAGCGGCGGAATCCAAAGTGGGCGACCAGCGGGTCCTTTGAGCGCACAGGCTCCGAGTAACCCTCGCTGCGCGTAATCGTAAAGTGCACAACCGACATCTGGTGCTCGTGCTGCATAAGGCCAAACGCCACAAACGGGCGGCTGGGGTTGTAGCTGGCTGCGATCTGGGCTGGTGCGGCCCGAAGAATGATACGAATGCGCATGCCGGACTTGACGACCGAGTCGGCAGCCATCCGCAGCACGCGCTGCTGGGTGCGCTTGAAGCTCTCGAACTGGAAGATACGCGCGTAGTCCAGAGGAAGGTTCTCATACGGGTCCCAGGGCGACGTGCGGAAGCTTTGCAGCCCGCGGAAGCGCGCAAACCGCTCGCGTGCCGAAATCTCCATAGGCGTGTCGACCTCATCGGGGAAGTTCAAGTCGTCGCGGTTCTGCCTCTCGCGCTCCTTCAAGTACGCCTTTAGCTGCAGCGCCTCCTCCTCGGCACTAGGCAAGCCCTCGTCCTTGTCGCTGTTGGCGTCGCCATTGTCTTCATCGTCGCTAGCAGACACGATCTTTCCATCGGCACCAACAACCATCTCCTCGTACTCCTCTTCGTCACCATCTTCTTCTTCCTCGTCTGATCCCATGTCCGAGCCACTGTCCATATCCTCGTCATCGTCGCTGCTGGCGTCAGAGGCATCGCTCTCATTGTCGTCGCCCTCTGTGGCGGCAATCCAAGAGGCCTGGTAAGTCGAAGTACCCTTGGGAACCGTGATGGTGCGCTGGCCCTTGGTCGCGGCAATGCGCGACTCCTTCTCCTCCATCTCTTGCATGCGCACGTTCCAGTCGTTCATCTCCTCGTCTTCGGGCCACGTCTGCTCGTTGTTCAGAGTGTTGGGCTCGTTGGCCTCGACTAGCGAGTCCTGGTGCTCAGCGTCGGGCCTGTCAAGCACTACAGGCTCGTCATCCTCTTCAATGCTATCGCCCCTGGCCGCCTCTACAGCTACGGGGACATGGTAGATCTGCTCGATCTGATAGTCGCCAAAATTGGGAATGTGGATAAGTCGGTTGGCCGATAGGTTGGCGCCGCGCAAGTAGCCCGTCAAGGCCAAGCGGCCTACCTGTGAGTCCTCGGCACTGGGCTCAAACTCGACAGAGTCGGCTAGCATGTACGGCCGGATCTCGCGCCACTTTACGCCCTTCGGTGCCTGCGCAGTGATCATACGCAGAATGGCCAGAGCCTCGGTAGGCATCTCGGTCGAATAGACCTTGTCAGCCTCGGGGAAGAAGTGGGACATAAAGCTTTGTAGGGATTTTTTGACGTCGTTTTGGCGCTTGGGGACCACGGTCTCCATACCCTGGACGATGGGGAACACGCCTGGGTGGCCCTGATTCTGGAGGGCGCTGAGACAATGCTCGCCAAATGCGTCGACTTCGATCTCTGCCGAAATACCCATGATAACGTAGTCGGCCACCTTGGCAGCATCCAAAATATCCAGCACATTGCGCTCGACCTCTACAAACTGGATCGTCTGCTTGAATCGGGTGACATTGAGCATACGAGCGGTCTTTGGCGCCTTCTCCTCGGGATAGGGCTCGTCAACGCAGGCAAAGAGATTGCGCACGATGTCCGAGGCATTGATGTCGGCGCAGAGCGGTATGACTACTACGATTTTGGGCGCGCGGTGACGGCCAGTGAATATGCGCGTTGACATGACAATGTGGTCCCGCTTCTTGCGCTGCTCCGTCCGAACTGCATTGCGCCGGTCCGCTCGACTGTGCTTGCGCAGTACTTTGCCCTTGAGGCTAACACGCTGAGTCCGGCCCTTGGCCTTGTCCCTCATGCTGTTCTTTGTCGCAAACCGCCTCTTGAACGGCTTGTTGGTTTGCTTCAGCGAAGCCCGGTGATGGAACTTTGGTTCGGCCACCATGGTTACTAATCGAAAAAAATAAGTGTGGAATGTGTACAGCAGAATACCGAAAGGCCTTGCAAAACCTCCAAGAATGACAAGTCCAATAAAAAATATTAGCTTGGACAAACTTTTTTTTTTCTTCTCAAACCAGACCTGGGATGATTCGATCAATATGATCAATACAAGTTGATCAAGGTTTTTTTTGACTTGTAAATTTTCCTAGGCTTTCTCCTTTTTTTGTCTTTATATTTTCGGCATTTTGAATTTACCACTATTATAACAGCTCTAGCAATGGGCAAAAACGCGCAAAAGGGTAAGCAACACGCCAAGCGCCATGAAGTAGCTGGATATATTACCAAATTTCAGTAGTTTTCACTGTGCTAAACCACAGCCATTCCTCTTCATGCTGGACTATTGTTTATAGACGGTGCGGTCAAAGAAAAGGTCAACGCTATAGACTTGGCCGAGATCCCCGAGGAGGATATTAAGAAGGCGCTACAGTTTTCCCAAGGAGATATGCCAGGCCCGCTACTCGAGGAGTCGAGCTTTGCCACGCTATTTCCCAAGTACCGCGAGAGCTACTTGCGAGAGATCTGGCCTCTAATGAACAAATCTCTTGAGAAGCACGGAATCGCCTGCCAACTGGATTTGGTGGAAGGCAGCATGACTGTGCGTACAACTCGTAAAACGTGGGATCCTTATGTCATTCTAAAGGCGCGCGATCTGATCAAGCTGCTTTCTCGTAGCGTGCCGTTCCCGCAGGCCGTAAAGATCTTGGACGACGAGGTATCGTGCGAGGTTATTAAGATTGGCAACATTGTCAGCAATAAGGAGCGGTTCGTTAAGCGTCGGCAGAGACTGTTGGGTCCTAATGGCAACACGCTAAAGGCCATTGAGCTCTTGACTGAGTGTTACATAATGATTCAGGGATCGACGGTATCGGCGATGGGTCCCTATAGTAGTCTAAAGGATGTGCGGCGTATTGTCGAGGACTGTATGAACAACGTGCACCCGATCTACCACATCAAAGAGCTAATGATTCGTAAGGAGCTGGCCAAAGACCCCAAACTGGCTAACGAGTCGTGGGACCGGTTTTTGCCTCGGTTCAAGAAGCGCAATATCAAGCAGAAGAAGCCCAAGATTGGCAAGAAGAGAAAGAGAGAGCTGTTCCCGCCAGAGCCCATGCCCAGCAAGGTCGATTTGCAGCTGCAGTCGGGCGAGTACTTCCTCAAGCCTGATGAGAAGCGGGCGCGCGATGAGGAGCGCAAAAGACAGAGCGAGGCGGAGCATCGGGTCAAGAAGCAAGCTGAGCGCGAGCAGGCATTTGTTGCGCCCAAGGAGAAATCGAGCTCGTCAAAGGCTAAGCCGGGCAAGGCCGAAAAGGAGGATAAGGACCGGATGGAGGCCCTAAAGAACAAGTTCAAGGCCCAGGCGCAAGTTAGGGAGGGCAAGCGTACTGCCGACGATGTTTCGGCCTATGTCGTCGACGCTGGTCGGAGCAAAAAGACAAAGTCGGCTTAGGCATTCGGTTTTCTCCCTGCTCGTGTTTTTGAGTTTATATAATATATTGTCTTTATTTAAAGAAATGCCTGTCGACTACCAGCGGTCAAGCCCATGGCGAAGGCTGATCCGCGCAGTACTTGTAGGCGAGCGTTTGCGCCATCAGGTAGCTTGAATGGAATCAGCGTCATCGCTTGCCACACTTGCTTGTACTTGTTAAAGGGGACGCGGATAGTGGCCTCGCGTGCCCTTATATCAAGCACGTCGACTGACATGCCTGCACCGACGTCTCCTAGCCATTGCCTGAGTACAAATTGTATGTATCCAAAGTACTGGACTGGACTTAATGTGAGTGTCGATGTTGATAATAGCTCGATAGAAAAATAGTAGAATGGCTGCTTTGATATCGTGGTCTTGAATGTCGGCAGAGCACTCGGTGCTGCCAGGGGCTGGTCAACTTCCATTGTCATATAGGCAATGGTTCAGTGCGAAATATAGGGCGGATACGAGGAACTTTAAACGTAACAATTTTTCGGTGGGCATTTTTTTTTCCTTCTAAAGCAGGACCGATTAACAAAAATTGGATCAAATTATGGATTTTTTTTTCTTTTTTTGGCGTTTGCTATAGATTTGGCAAGGAAACTGTCATTTTCAAGAAGACGGGTTCTAGTTCAGAATTAATCTGTTCTGTTTCGCTTTAACGAGCGCTGAGGAGGTCTTCGGATCACATCCTTGGAATCGCATTCTTAATACAAAATTCGACGATGACCGCAAAATGTCACAACTTACCTTGTTTGCAAACAGCAAGACCATTCCAGCTATTGGATCAAAAGTGATTCTGAGTCGATTTTTTTGGTCTTTTTTATGTTGACACTTGAGTATACATCTCTGTATATACGTAACAACAATTGCGTTGTATCTATACATGTGTCAATTTTTCTGAGAATTGTCTTTAATATCATTTTTCACTATTTTTTTTCTCATGAATACTGAAGACAATGTAACAGGAGTACTTGCAGCCAAATGTCTAATGTCTATTGTAGATTAAATCAGTATGCAATAAAGAAGTGGCTTGGACGATGTCATTCTTCCAAAAAAAAAACCTTTTGCATATTTTTCACTCAAACCATTTTTATTCCTTACCCTTTTTTGTTTACTTTTTTTTTTTTTTTTTTTTGGAATTTCTCAAAATGACCACCTTGTCTCTGTTCCAAACGCTGCCGATGTCGATTGTGGATAAGATCGTCGAGTATCTGGAGGGAAGCTCTAAGAACCTGTGTGATTCTAACCTCGATAAGCACAATAAACGCAAGAAGGTACTTCGCCCACTTCTCCATGTCAGTGAGTACTGGCGTGCGGCGGCACTCGGCTCGTTATGCGACAACTGCGAGATCTGTCTTGACGACTCGCCAGAAGGATATATCGTGAGATACCACGCGTTGCCTGTCGGCTTTCCCTTTCCGCAGTATCGTGGAGAAATCCTTGCCAAACTAGTTGTCGTGTGTGTCCCGAGCATGATTGACATATTCGGTCGGAAATTCAGTACTGATCCCTCTCTACTCACGCCCGACTTTCCGATTTTCCCGTCTGCAACTAAGCTTATTGTCTACCAGATGGAGGACGAACCAAGGACCATTCATAATATCTTTCCTGTTCGCAATCCCGAGCCTGTAAACAGGAGTAAAGTTATTGTCGACTTTGCTAGCGCCCTGCGTCGGCTGACTCCTGTTGCGACTGACGTAGTCTTGTCTTTTTTCTTTCTTGGCTCGTCGAAGAGGAAGGATAGGAAGAATCGGGGGTTGTGTAATATTTTTGTATCGGAGCTGTGTCGTGGGACGATTTCCTCTATTCACGTTGAATCCAGGACTGGACCTCCACTACCTTCGTTTAAGCTGAATGGCATCACCCAATTGACACGTATTACGCAGGGAAGTAGTATGGTGTGCACTCCGTTTGCGCAGTTGGCTTATAACAATGCACGGACGCTACAGGAGCTTTCTACTAGACTCGAGGGGGAGACCGAGTTTCGTACTCTGATCTACGGCAGTAAGGCGACCCAGGCAGTTTACTGCAGCTTGTCATCGCTATCCATACAAATTGCCGGGATGCCATACGGAACGTCTTGGGCGGCAATTAAGGATGCAGCTCCATTTCCAGTTTTGCGCAAACTAGACGTGTTGGACGCTTATCCATTCGAAGACAATTTGTTCTTTAGAGGCAACGGCAGTACTCTACAGTGTCTAAACGTCCCCTTCGATGCAGTCAGCAAAAACATATTCGGGCGATTTGGCATACTTGAGCGCCGTGGCTTTACCCGAATGAGATCGATTGCAATTGGGCCGGAAGGGAATGAAGCTGAGAATCAAGAAGTTGTAGTCGGGCCAGCTAATGATTTTATTGGTAGGCAAGCTCGGCGTATGGCGGAGGTGGCGACGACACTAAGCCTGGGATACTACTCAAATGATGCTCAATTGTATAATTCCATACTCAGAACACGAAGAACCGCGGTCATTCGGCATTTGGAGCTTCGAGTCTTTTTACTCGATACTGCCCACGTAATCGATATGGTCACAAGGCTCCCAAATCTAGTCAGCCTTGAACTCGGGATAAAGGGGTCTGTGCCAAACATCGAGGCAATACCAGCGAGCGGCCATCCGAGCATACTCCTTGCCAATCACTACCAATGTTTGAACACCAACTTTAGAAAGCTGGTTGTAATAGACGATGGTGTGAACAATGATAAGCGAGCCCGGGAAATAGCAGTTGTCGCTGTTCAAATCACCGTCCTTTGTCCCAACTTTAGACATGTCGACCTTGCCAGAGATATGCGAAACACGTTTAGTCGCGAGATCGCTTGGGCCACAGTCAATCCGCCGTTCTTACCTTACGTCCGCTTACTCCGCCGTTTAATTTATACGAAATAGCTATTTCAAGTATCTTGAGTTCTTGGTTGTTGCAAAACAGATGGCTTCTTAAGCAGATCGCCAGGAGTAAATTATTATTTACGCACTAACTCTAAAATGTAAACGGCTGTCTCTCTTACCAACTCCATGGTTGTGTCCATTATTCTGCTTGCCCTGACGTAGATACGACAGAGCATAGGAGTGTAGTTGTTACTTGCAGAAAATGGAAAAGGCAAGAGCCCACACTAGCGAGTGCCCGACTATCTTTTCATCTTTTAAATGAAAAAGCCGCAGACATCTCTTATTCTGCCGCCCTCAAGTTTTCCTTGCTCAAATCAGGTTTAGTCGGTTACATAGACTTCGTAATTAACGCAATCAAATTAAGGAGGACGAAATTTGCTACAGATTTGGAAATACGAGTTGAAATTTTCAAGAAGACGAGTTCTAGTTCAGAATTAATCTGTTCTGTTTCACTTTAATGAGTGCTGAGGTGGTTCTCCGATCCAGTCCTCAGTGTCGTGTTCTTAACATTATTCGACAATGACAGCAAACATGTCACTACTTAACTTGCGTGCAAACTGCAAGATTTTCTCCTCTGTGGGATTAAAAGTGACTCTGAGTCGAATTTTTTGACTATATTTTTTTGGTGGAAAACTTTTTAAATGAAAAAGGATATCCTCGTGTCCCTGCATGCAAGGCGCTTTCATTGGGTTTGCCGAGCAACATGCATCAGTCGTGGCAGCAGTCAACTGACGCCTCGCTTGGAGAAGGAGTGAGGGGTGTCTCAAGGGCATCAATGCGCAGCCTCCATAAAAAAACCATTTTTTTAATAGAACACGTTGTGTGCGTGGGGGTGGATGAGCAAACACCTAGGCTCGAGCGATGAGGGGGACATGTGGAGAGGAGAGAGAGTGTGTGTGGTGCAAAGTGTGGAGTTAGAGAGTATATTTTTAAACGACGAGCAAGCGGCGTGCTCTTCTTCGCTCGCAGGCTCTTTCTCTATTATTTTATAATTTTATATTCAGTGTTATTGCTTGCCTAAAGATGGCGGGCTACTTGCCATATTTTGCGGCCAGGACGCAAATTATTATCCTGGGCTTTGTCTGCTTTGGATGCCCGGGCATGTTTAATGCGCTGAACGGCACTGGCGGCGGAGGTCAAGTCGACCGCACGGCAGGAAACAATGCCAACACGGCTTTATATGTGTGCTTTATCTTCTCTGGACTATTCGGCGGCGCCATCGTCAACAAATGCGGTGTGCGGTTCACAATGTTTACTGGCGGCATCATGTTTGCGCTTTACTCGGCTTCGTACATCTATATTAACCATACCGGCAACTCGTGGTTTACGATCTGGGCCGGCGCACTGCTCGGATTGGGTGCTGGCGTATTCTGGACCGCTCAGGGCATGATCATGATGTCGTATCCACGCGAGAACGAAAAGGGCAAGTTCATCACCATATTCTGGATTATATTCAACTTGGGCGGCGTGCTTGGTGGTGTCGTGCTGTTGCTCACCAACTACAACCACGAGGGCCCATTGTCGGATGCCGCATATGCTGCGTTTTTGGCTATCGAGGTGTGTGGTGCGTTCTGCGCTCTAGTCCTAGCACCGCCATCCAAGGTCAAGCGCAGCGACGGATCCAGCATTGAGATCAAAAAGGTCGAGAATATCTTGGACGACGCCATGGCTATTCTCCGGCTGTTCGCTGACCCCTGGATGTTGCTTTTGATTCCGATGATGTTTAGCTCCAACTTTTACTACTCGTATCAGTTTGGACCCTACAACGGATCGCTGTTCACGACGCGCACCAAAGGGTTCAACAATATCTGGTACTGGGGCGCGCAGATGGCCACCTCGTTTGCATTGACTAGACTGTTAGACCGCCAGTCATTGTCACGCAAACTTCGAGCCTTGATCGGCGTTGGCATCACTTTTTGTGCCATCAACGCTGTATGGACTGGTACGTTCCTAATGCAGTCGCGGTACACACACGGTGCATCGGCGACAGGGCCTACTGATTACCCCGGCGGCGCCATTGATTTCAAGGATACGGCGCGTGCGGCTGGTCCGTGCATCCTCTATGCTTGCATGGGCATCCAAGACGCGCTGTGGAATAACATGGCATACTGGTTGCTGGGCACTATCACCAACGACGCTTCAAAACTCGCTCGCTATGCTGGGTTCTACAAGGCTATCCAGTCGATTGGTGCGGCTGTGTCGTGGCAATTGGACGCCAAGAACGTCGCATTCAAGACACAACTGGCTGTCAATTGGGCCCTTCTGGATGTCGCAGCCATTTTGATGTTTTACTTGTCGTTCCGTGTGAAAAACTCCGCTGTCGAGTTTACAGAAAGTGAGCGCGAGATGCTAGCGCAAGTAAACGCGGAAGTAGACACAGATACGGAAAAGATGCTGGTAATCGATGACTGATGGCGCTTGTAGAAACATATACATTCATTTAATTTCCCCTTTCGTTTGTAAGAATTTTTTATACATTTGGCAACACTACAATATTTGACTGTTCGCGAGATGATAGTCAACGATTTTTGTATATATATATTAATCGCACAATTGAATATAAACATGGTATCAGTATGCACAAGTGTGTTCTAAAGATCACGAGCGCAAGCATTACGCACTCACTTTTTCTTGGAGGGTCGCGCAGGCTTTTCTGGAGGGTGAAGCAACGCAGTGGCCACTGTCGACTCTTGCTTTGCCCTTTGTAGTATAGTGGCAAGGATATTTTCGCCATCCGGGAAGCTGTTTCGAATCAATTCTTGCAAGTAGAGCGACTCTCGCTTGAGCTGGTCATTGTTTCGGCGCAGGTAGTAAATGTACTCGGTAGATTTGCCCAAGATCGTTGCTTTGTTGAGCTTTGTAGCTGCGGCAACACCGTCGATAGTTGTGTTGCTCGAGCCATCCTCAGCGGCATCGTAGCTTTCGTCACCGGCATCGTCATCTTCGTCGTCGCTAGAGTCAGCAGTGCTGTTGCCATGTGCCTTTTTCTTGGTACGAACATGCTGGAGCGCGGGAACGGCGTTGCGCAGATCACAGATACGGTCGTTGATGTTGTTACGATAGCGCCGCTCAATGGCATTGTGTGCTACCTTACGCTGCTGCTGCGGGACAGGGGCGGCATTGGAATCCTGCTGCTGGCCTGGAAGAGAAGCAGTGGTATTCAGCGAAGCGGGGTTTATTCCAGCTCCTACGTTGCTTATCATAGAGGCGGTCGAGTCGAGTCTACTAATTGGTAGCAGCTTCGACGGACTGATGGCGCCCGACATAATGGCGCTGCTATCGCCAGAAACCATAGAGAAGGGATTAAACATGTCGGGCGATAGGCCGGAGGCTGAGACTACGCCGGGGTGATAGGATGCGATGCGTTGCATACCGATACCAGCGGGTATCGGCATAGCAGAACTATCCAGGGCGCCTGTGGATCGATCGCCAAAGTACACGGGCATGCTGACACGCTTGCTAAGTGGCACGCCCCTTGCCGAGCTCATAAAGCCGTCGTCAAACTCCACAGCCTTACGCTTGCCCAAGACATAGCTCAGTTGGTCGTAGTTGCTGGGCGGCGGAGCGAGAAAGTCATTGGCAGCCGATTGCTCTGTTATAACCGGGACGTCAAAGACACCGCCATTGGGAGACGCGGAGTAGGGACTGTGGCCCGTATTTCCCAGGATCGCCGTCAGTGAGGCCGTGTCAAAGCTCGAGAGAGGTTGGCTGTACAGCGAGCCATTCATATCTGCGGCTGTATTAGCAGGCATTGTGTTAACCGTTTGCGCGTTGGTATAGCTATTGGCGGGTAGCGCAGCAGCGTCGGAGCTCATATCGCCAAAGTGCGAAGCTTGCATCGACTGCGAGGGCGTGACTCCGATAGATGCGAGGACCAGCGGGCTCGTCGGACCCGACATGGCGAGGCGCGGCGGATCGTTGTATGCATTAGAGGCAGAGGCTATAATGGCGGCCATTGTCTGGTCGTTGACGCTGACTATCGGCTGCCGACTTTGCTGTGCGCTGGCGAGGGTGGAAGAGGCGGCGAGAAACTCGTTTAGTGCGGCGAGATCGTCATCGGCCTGTTGTTGCTGCTGGTGCTGTGACGCGCGATATCCAGAACCGTAACCGTTCATCATCAACGACGTGTCAGAGTAAACTTGATGTGCGTTCATAAAAGCGAGGGAAGGCTATTGAGAAAGATGAATAGGCTGGAGGGTGATCTAGAACCAGCCTTCAAGATAAGAGGAAGAGAGATAGGTCGCGGTGTGGTTAAAGAAAAGAGATGGTGCCAATAATGCAAAGTTAGTTTTTTGGCAGACTTGGGGAAAAGTACTCAATATATAGATAAGGCTACAAGATATCTGAATAGGAGAAGGGTGTTGGTGAGTGAGGAGAAACAGTTCTCTGTTCCCGCTGCCTCTAGCCTAGATATACAGGAAGATCCACAAAGGTCGGGCAGGATAAAGGGGGCGAGGCCCGCACGGAGCTCGGCCCTTTTAGCATTATCGTCATCGTCGGCTTGTTTGCGGACATGGCGGCAATGAACGCCGTGCCCAAAAAAAATAAATAAATAAAAGCTATCTCGAAGGGTCTAGCTTTGGGTTGGCAGGCTCGTGGATTTGCAGGGCTGCTCTGTTCACATGTAGTTTCCGATTGGGCCTTTCACACTCAATTTGTCACAGTCTCTCGTGTGAGTGGTGCCAAGAAAATGAGGGCGGGGACTGCTGCGCTCGGAATCTGGGCAACCAATCCTCTGCTTCAAAGGGATATAGTTCAGGCTTGTAAAGGTGCTAATGAAGGCAAGCAACTGGCACTTGTTGGTCGAGTAGACACAATTCGCGGCTCCTGAAGAGTTGGTAGTCTGGCTCGCGCGTAGGCGAGCGCAGAGGCTGACACTCGAAGCACTCTGTTGCCCGGTCTGTTAGCAGCTCCGTCCGCCGATTCGGGCATTCCGGATGCACAGCCAAAGTAGCAATCGGCCATGTTATCGTCCAGTTGAGCAGATGGGGGCAAAAAAATGTGGCGTGATTCCTATTTACAGCGCTGACAAAAGAGGCAGGTTCATTATGTTTATTTGGGGTTAATTTGGGCACAAGCTCTCACCCCCACATTTCCTATGCTTATTTTTTTTCCGGCGCTGGCCGACAAAGAAAGAAATGCCGACCATCAATCATCAAGCCTTGTGCTCTGTCCGAAATGTGCCGCCGACGATCTCGGCCGCTATTTTCTCTAAGCTCGTGAGAGCGACTGATTCAACGCCGTGATTTGGATCTGAGAAGTGATGACATCCCTTGCGTAAAGAGGCAGGGCCAGCGGCGGATAATAGTGACATGCATGTAGTATAGGTTATTTCTACCACAGTGGCTGGCAAATCGATGTCTTTTTATGGCTTGGATGTAGGTTGTACACAGTATTAATGGCAATGAAAAAAATGATGAAGACAAATGCTAAGCGACTTTGACAGAGTACGAAGAAAGGTAGTCAAGAGGCAAAGGAGGGTTTTTTTGGTGGGTTGATGTCTTCCTGACAAGTCCTGGCTATATAGCTGGTGTTTGATGACGAGCGGGAGCAAGGCGTAAACTCGGTGTTTTGCTGGTTCTTAGCCGCCGTTCAAAATCGCCATACGTGTCTCTGGGTCATCGTCAATCATGGTGATGTTCGTTGGGATGTCCTTGCCCAGCGTAAGCGCGGATGAGTTCATGCTTGTAAGTTACAGATTAGATTAACACCGTCGATTCGAATACACGGCGAAGCGAGCAAAACTGCAAGCGGTCTGTATAAGCGGCTGCGTTCTTCGCTCAATGGCCAGGAAATAAACTGGCTGCGCCGTGTCGATATCAGCAAAATATATGCCGATAATACAAAAAAAGAGCGAGAACTAGCAAAGAGAAAGAGGCAAAGAAAACAAGGTCAGGAGTTAAAACGAGGAGCGCGCTCCGAAATGGACTATGCTTAAATAGAATGTGTCCTTTGCTCTGGTAGACAATATACAGGGGAAAAAGGTGGGATAAATGTGGCAGCAAGCCGTCCTTAAAATGGGCGCTGCAGAAAGTGTACAGAGTGGGTGGAGTGG
>JANBQS010000426.1:0-18352 GCA_027577415.1 Coemansia sp. RSA 922
TTTAAGGCGAACCCAGCTCTAGCGTTCAGCCAGCTCTCTCGACCCACGACTCTCAGCAGTCCATCGCCAACACCCGAGAGTACACCGGGTATAGACCAAATAGACGGGCGCTTAGCATCTCAGATAAAACGGCTGGGCAAAAACGATTCGACAACCAAGATACGCGCATTATTTGAGCTCAAGAGTTACGCCAGCGAGCATACCTGGGAAACCGGTCTAGAAGGAATGATGCTAGCTTGGCCTCCACTCTTCAAACGCCATATTTTCGACCCAGACCGCCGGGTCCGCGTAGCTGTAGCTGGAGTACATTCGGTTCTCGTGAAGCGTTGTGGTAAGCGTTTGGCGCCTAACCTCAAGCCCCTTATTGGACCCTGGGTAGCGTCTTTTTATGATCCACATAGAGAGGTGGGGAAGGCATCGCGTCTGGCGTTTGAGCTGGTGTTTCCTGAATCTAAGCGCACGGAGGCATATGCGTATTGCTTGAAGGATATTCTGGATTTCGCTCAAGACAATATCGTTACTCAGACTAAGGAATCGCTGAGCGATCCGAGATTTGCTGATGCCGAGGAAATGCGTGCAAAGTACGAGCATGTCGTGGGCGCTTCCTTTGGCGCCCTAACGTTAGTCGTTGAGGAGGTGCCCAAGGACCGGCTGGTAGAGGAACAGGCGACGTTTGACGGGCTGCTGAGTAACAAGGAGGCGATGGCGTTTCTTGGTGGCAGCGAGTCAACAACGTACATTAGGAGATCGGTGTATCGCCTAATACGCATTGTTATGCTCAAATGCCCCGAGCTAGTCCGCGATACGTATCGGGTCATGGCGCGAGCTCTGCTCTCGAACTGCTTCTCCGAAGCCGATCCCAACGCGCATGGCGACATGTGGGACGCGGTGTTGCTTCTCACAAAGAACTATCCTCAGGCCTGGGTATCGGACGAGGGCGGCAAGAAGGCGAAGAGTGTGGCGAGTAGGTTGTTTGAGTTCCTTGGTAGTGGAAAATGCCGACTATCACCGACCATCTCTTATCCGTCTATTTTGGCGCTATTGGCCAATTTACCGTCATCCATCGTTGATGATATGTCGTTCCAGACGGCGTTTGGTGACGCGCTGTGGAAGGGCGCATCGGCAACGGGAGCAGAACCTGGATCGCGGGCATACCACCAGGAGAACGTGGGGTTGGTTAGTGCGATCTGCGAGTGCTTTTCGTTCCTATGGGCACGCACACTCAAATCGTCAGCAGAAAATAGCACGGCGGTTGGTAAGGCGGCATCGAAGGAAGTCGATCGTCTGTGGCACTTTTACTTGCAGCACTCCGAGTCATTCGAAGAAATGGCAGTACCCATCGTCAAGCTATACGGGAAAATTGACTTGCTGTCTATAAAGTACGCGCCAGAGCTTTTGGAAAAGGTGTGGACACATGCCAGCTGGTTTGCACTCCAACGCGTAATCGGCGATGGCGCCCATCCTATCGTCTATTTGATTACGCAGATCATGCAACTTACCGGCGGAGTAGTGGCTGACAGTGCGCGGAAGCTGGTGGTTGGGTTCTGCTTGCTGGCGGTGCAGTCGGAGGATAAGGCGGTAGCGCAGAGACTTATACAGATTTTGTCTCAGTTGGCGCCCGATGTCGTGTTCCAAGAAGGGTTCTCAGCCAAATTTTCGGCTCGCCTCGAAGGCCTCGGCTCTCAGCAAGAGGCTATTGATCTGGTGGTATCTAGAGCGCAATATCTGGCCGACACGTCTGTGAGCAGTGCAGCGCAGAGCATTGATGCGTTTATCGAGTCCTCGCTACAGCCCACGGCTGGTGAGTCAGGATTGCGGATGGTTGCTGCGATTTTGGCGGCGGTGTCAGAATCTGATTTGGCAAAGAATAATGCAGAGTGGAAGCGAGAGGCACGAATGCCCCTGCTTGAGCAGGCGCTAGTCTCGGGTCTACCCTCATTGCCAGACGGCGCCGACGACATACTCTCCTCGTCAGTGGGCGCTCCTTCGGCAGCTCTTATTCGAGTATACGGTCAGGTATTGCTTCCGTTCTTCCGCGGCAGTGAACTGATCAGCAGTCGGGCGGCCAGCAAGCTGTTTGCATGGACTTGCCAGGTATTCCAGCTGTACTACGAGATGCAGTGGACGCGCAATGTCACTCAGAGCGTCAACCTAGAGGCGTGGACGGGAGCCACTTGCGAAATACTGAGCGTGTGGATCACATTGTCTCGTGACGAGACCGGTAGCCCACGGTTCGTGCAGAATTGGCTCGAGCAGCCCACGGGGAGCCTGGGTCTATTGTTCGACTTTGCCACAGCCACTGCTGGGGAAGGAGGCGAGGAAGAAGGGTCGATGCGTGCGAAGGTGTATCCACAGGCGAGACGGTGCTGGGCAGCAGCCGAGGCGCAAGTGGGCAAGCTGGGAATGGGCATGCAGTTGGCACAGGCGCTTAGCGCAGCGATCAGCAGCGACGTGTGTGACTTGAGGGCAGCCAAGGATCCCAGGCATTTGGCCAGGCTAGCCCACGCAGTGTATTCGCGTCTATGCCCCGCAGACCAAAGGCCGCGGTTGGCTCATGCGTGGGCTGTGGATTCTCAGCCCTGGATATCGGCTATCAGCAGCGATGCGCAGGCAGCCGGAATGAGCGCTGACGCATATTTGGCGGCTATTTGTGCTTCCGGCAGCTCGGGGCTCCGCCAAGCAGTCGACGACCATGCGGGCGTAACGCGGTCATTCCATACGCTGACACACTGGACAGCCACTGCCCCCAGCCAAGCGCCAGGCCCCCAGTTCGACGTGTTTGGGCTATCGCGGTTAGCGCGGCATGCCATGTTTGCCACCGAGTTTGTGCGGCTATCCAGTCTGGATGTTCAGGGCCCAGACGTAGCCGACTTTGTGCTAAACATGACTCTAGCTTTTGTGTTACTCCGCGAGTCTCTGCTCGCCGATAGCGAGAAAGGCGTGGTGCGTGTAGACGGCGATCACCGACTCTATGCGCGAGTCGACGGCGCCGCACAAGCTATCCAAGACATTGTGTCCACGCTACTGGGCTCTATTATCACTGATACTCGGGATGCCAGTCGCTGGCTGGCCATTTTGGCTCAACACGCGGTAGGCCAAGGCGATGCTGAGGGCGAGTGGCCACGAGTGGTTTCAAAGTGTGTGGCGCGGAGTAACGAGAGTGTGTGGGCGCTGGTACTAGGTACCTTGGCTGAGTGGGCGCAGTGGACGCAGCCGCTTGACTCAGCCGACGTCGAGTCCATGCTCGCCGATCCACTAGCTCGACACATCGAAGTGCCGCTCGATTCAGCGCCGCACACCGCCTTGCTAGTCATAGTAGCGCGCGCAGCCAACCTTCGTCTCCGCTGTGCGAGTGCTCCGGCCATGCGTAGCGCGCTCCTTGATTGCGTCAAACATGTGGGCAACGACATTGAGCGGTGCAGCGGCTCACCACTCGCGCTTCTACGGGTAGTAGCCGGCCTTGAGCTGCTTGCCGAGCTAGTACCAAGCCACAAGGACCTGGATTCAGTGACTACAGCCAAGATAATCCGCATCCTCTTGGCTGTACCCGACGTATTGGCTGCCAGTGGCTCAGACAGAGCGTCACTGCCCATGTCACTGGCCGCGCTTGTCGTTCTTCAGAGGTTTGCCGAGTACGCACAGTTAGACGACGAGAGTTCAGCGTCCCTGGCTAGGCTGTGTCTGCGCTGGATGGCCAACGCCGAGTGCGACGCTTTGCTTTCTGCCTCGGCCAGGGCAGTAGCTGCCCTGGCTCAGAGCGCAAGGGGACCTGTTATGCGTCAGCTAGGCGACCAGCTGCTAGACACCTGTGTGTTAAGCGATCGACCACTCCACGACGGCGTACAAGCACTCTCAGTTCTCGTCCGCCATAACCACATGCCAGTGCCAGGCTTTGACCGACTCTACCCCGTGCTGGCCAACGCCATGCCACGTCTGGCCGTCGAGCTCCTCCACCTGATAACCTCCGGCGACCTACTAGCCGAATACATGACCGAGCACCTAGACTCATTAGCGAGACTAATAGCCACTGCGTCAAAGTCCCTGAAAGATCTAGGCGTGCCCCTAGACGAATTCGCTGAAGCAATGGAAGGCGACGAGTATATTAGGTGCGCCGGTCTACGACTACTACTATCTTTGCTGTTGGCTGCCCTATGTGCCGATACCATGGATATGGAGCAGTTGGACCAGCTAGCAGAGAAAATCAGACCCACTTTGGATGACGCACTGCCCTGGGTCTGCGCCCTACTAGGACTAGGCAATAACCCGGCCTCAGCCGGTGGGTTTAACCCCAAGATGTGGGATATCTCCGACCTAGACTGGTCCTCGTGGGTAGACGAGTTGACTCAGAATCCCGGCAGCGAACAAGTATTCAGAGTCCTAGCCTACCACCTAATCTACCGTTTGACCTGGTCGTTCCCCGCCACGCTAAGATCCTGGTGGACTGGATTATCGCAGGCATCCCGCGGTACTAGTATCGCAGTCGAAGGATTTATGGCCAAATACGTGTGTCCGATGATCATAGAGACTGAGATCAAACGCATCCGCCAACAAGTCAACAACAGTGAAGAGGATGATAGCGAAAGGAAACCGACGGCCATTACCAAGGTTCTAGAAGAATACGACGAGTCTACGGTCCGCGCCTCCTCGACCCAAGTCACATTGACATACACGGTGGACGACAGTACATTGGAGATCTTGGTCAAGGTCCCGCCCACCTACCCGCTCTCGCTGCCCGTATTCGAGTCACTTAGACGCGTGGCCGTGAACGAAAAGCGGTGGAGATGCTGGCTCGTCGCAGCGCAGACCCAGATGGCACGCAACTGCCGCCTGGACTCTGCCTGTGCCCAGGTTTTGGGTAACATTGGCGCCCATTTCGCGGGTGTCGAGGACTGCGCCATTTGCTACTCGGCCGTCGGCGTCCTAGACAACACGCTGCCCGGAAAGCAGTGCAAGACCTGCAAGAACAAGTTCCACCGCATGTGTTTGTTCAAATGGTTCAACACCAGCAACCAGAGCACATGTCCTCTGTGCCGCAATCTGTTCTAATAGAATACACACCCTTTCACCTTAAAATATATTTTTTATTCGTCCACTATTTTGCCACTACGCACTGCACGCTGGATGCCATTGACCTTTGGTTTGACCTCCCATCCCTTCCCGTAAGACGGAATGAGTGCCTTCAGGATAGTAACAAGGTCATGATTCATAGTCGAGCGTACGTTCTCGACACTACCCATGTCAGCGATATCGCTGCGGCAGATCGGGCAGATAACGCCGTACTGCTTCATAGCCTTGCACAGACACGGGTTGCAGATACTGTGCCCACACGACGTCGTCACCGGCTGCTGCACCAGCTCCTGGCAAATCGGGCACACCAAGGCGTTCTCACAAAGCGCCTCCAAGTACTTGCCAATCGACTCATAGGTGGCATCAGCCATCGTCGTCCACATCCGCCTATTAGCCTCATCGAGACGTATCATCTCGAGGAGTTCAGGCGACGGCGTACAAGTATACACCTTCTTAGTCCTCGTCAGCCCAGCCGCAGCAGTCTCCTTGCGCACACGCTTGACACTAGCCTTTGCCGCTTTAGCCTCCACTGCCGCAGGACTCTCGTCAAAGAGCGTCAACCCCCACCGCTCGATATTAGCCTTGCCCTCGGCAGTCCATGGCGCGGGCTCAACATCGTCGCGGCGGAACAAGTATCTCCAAACATAATGTCCACTCTCGCCCTTTTGCCTCCAGTACTTGACTACTCGGTAGATGCCATCGTAGCGGACTCCGACTTCGGGCGCAAACTCGGGGTGCTTTTTAGCGATCTTGTAGCTCCGGCAAACACGAACAGGAGTGCTCAATTTCCAGTCAGCAGCCTCTGCGCCATTTATGTCATCAACTTCAGCCGCACACGCCAGGGCCAAAGATCGGTTCTGCCGAGTGAGCTCTTGGTCAGAGGTCTGCACCTTGGCAGTGCGCTTATTGCCCGACAGGTCGTAGCCGCCAGATCCCGTGTAAGTAAACTCTTCACCACGGTCTTCGTCCTCAGGGTAGCCACCAGCCAGGACGATCGAGACAGCAGGACTAGTAGACGACCCAGATATTCCGCCCACCGGCGGCCTGTGCACTCCCGACGCTGTCACTTGGAGCCGGTACCTCCACGCCTGACCCACATGCACGCCGGGGATGGGCCCAACATGATCTTTACCAACAATCGTACATGTCTTTGACGCGCTAGCACAGGCCATACCACCACCCCAGCTTTTCGTCTGCTTTGCCGACGGCATCTTCGCCTTGCGCGAGTTTGAGAGATCAAGCTTGGTCTCACCAGATATAACAACATTGGGATCGTTTACGCAAAATTCGCAGTACCAGTCATCCGCAGGAAGCTCTGTAATCGGCTCCGGTAGGCACCGCATATGGTAGAATCTCCCACACTCATCGCATGCCAGTGTTTTATCCTCTTCGTCCTTTTGTCCGCAGTACACACAGCCACAGGATTTACATTTCGAGTTGATATTGCCGTCGCACTGGTCGCACGGCGCCGGCTCAGCGTTAGGCTCCCTGGTACCCATATCGGCGTCGGCAAGTTTACTGGCAACCGTATCCATCATCTGAACGTCAGGATTCGTCAGCGGCATAGGCAAGGGCGATACGAGGCCATTATCGGGCGTGACTGTAACCGAAATATCTTCAGAGTTGATGGAATCCACTGGATCGTCGAGTACTAGGGCCTTCAAGTGAACAAGCAAAGTATCGTTGTGCTTGATACTATACTCGTGGATCTTCATGCCATCAGCCAGCTACAAAGCAAGAACAAAATCTAAAGGTCAGCAAAAGAGAAATAGAGACGCGTCCTATTCGCGTTTATTAAAAAAAAACCTTTGGGTAAACGTACCTGCTTTCCACCATAGATAAGAGCGAGTCTGCCTATTGGGAACTTTGTTCCACATGCTGCCTCTAACGCCTTGGAGGCCGATTTGCGAGCGTCTTTGACATCACCCGTACGTTCAACTTCGATAACAGCGTTGACAATCTTACCAGCTGTAAACTTTAACTTGCATCTCTGCAAAAACAAACCACAAAAAAAGAGAGCTATATAGGTAGAGACAGAGAAAGTGATATATACGAGAAAAAGTTGTGAACAAGCAAAGAAAGAAGAAATAGTCGGATGCCAAAAACTGCCCTTTTTCATCACAACAATTTTATAAAAAGAGTTTAATCATGATCACTGACGGTTGCGCAGTCACATATGATAAAAGAGATTTATCTAATAGAAAAAGTCAACAACTTAGAGCTGGAAATTGCTGTTCTATGGCTTCTTGCCAAGGATAAGGCGTCCAAGGTTGAATGCAGCAAAGAGAGAGCCGCCGATAACCAAGCCGTACACAGTCCTCACCGCGAGTCTCGACACGGGAGTACGCATGTAAATAGGGCCATGACCCTTCTATAAAAAAAACCAACTGATAATTAGTGAAACGCTTAAGAGATTGGACACTGGTCTACGTTTTTGGTCTTGTACTAATTACAAACTTCGTACCTGGTAAAAACGCTGCTTCTCAAGAACGTCCATTTCGAAAGAAATAAATTTGTAATACTATCGCTTAAACAATAAAGAATTATAAAGAATTATAAAGAGGTAAAATGCGTAAAAAGTCAAATTGGTCCAGCACATCAAGCCATGAAACATCATGCTATCTTTTGGTGATTCTGATCAAGATCAGTCCCATTTTGATCACCTATATTTTTTCTTTAGCACCTTTCTCGTTTCTTGCTCTTTGGGCAACCGTCTCTTTTTTTTTGGCTTCTTTGGTTCAATTTTAAACTCTTTCTTCATATATATTTTTTGATGACTGTAATATCGACGTTTGCCGAGCAGCAACTAGCCAAGTACGGCTGGAAGAAAGGCGATGGTCTAGGAAAAGACGGCGATGGCATTAAACGAGCCCTTACAGTATCACGTCGATCTGATAACCGCGGTATAGGATCGGACGCCAACCAATGGAACAGCAACTGGTGGGACCACCTATACAACAAAGCCGCCACTCCAACCATTAGCGCAGAAGAGGCCGTTTACCAAGAGAAACTTGCTGAAGCAGCCAAGGAAAAGGACACTTTATCAGAGTACCAAGGAATGTTTGTCAGATCAGCTACCGATACACCAGTTGGACAATCAGGAACGAGTACTCCAAGTAATGGCCGGGTAGTTGACCGTACAAAGCTTGTGCGAGATGGGAATGTGCATTTGGGCGTGCAGTTGACTGATGCTGAGTTGTTTGCTGCTTGTGAGGGACGGACGGCTCGTAAGGGCGCAAGAGCTGAGCAGAATGGCAAGCTTGCTAGGGTTTCTGGTAGTGGTATGCCAAGACCTGAGGTGGTGGCGCGTATTGAGGCTGCACTTAGTGGACGGCTTCCAGAACAGATCGAGCAAATCGTAACGGCAAAGCGGAAGCGCAGCAAGGACGAAGATACCAAAGATACGAAGGAGACCAAGGATCGTAAGAGCAAGTCTAAAAGATCCAAATCGGACAAGAAGAAGCGGTCGAGCGAGAAGGAAGAGAAACGCAAGAGCAAGGATAAAAGTAAGGACAGAATCAAAAGCAAGGACAAGGACAAGATCAAAAGCAAGAAGCAAAAGACCAAAGACACCAAAAAGGAAGAGTTATCTATCTAGCGACTAAAAATGTTAATAGATGTTGCATTTAAAATTATTTTTTTGTTCTTCACCCACAACGCTGGGAAGGCTGCGTTCTAGGTAACTATACTAGCTAACTAGAGCGGCCTCCCCTACGATATCCGCTTTTTTTTTCTTACCTCACTATCATCTCACTTGTTGTCATGGAACCGCTGTCGCTAGCCTCGTTTGATCCGGTTTATTGTGCCGACAGCTTGGAGTTCTGTCCCTACAATGCCAAGCAACGCATGCTTATTGGTACCTACCAGTTGCTAAAGACAGGGAACGCGGCTCACCAAGACACTGCAGACGACAACCAAGAGCTCACATCGGCTGACGCCCAGAGAGTTGGACGGATCTATGTCTGCGACGTTGCACCTGGCGCGGATGATTCTGAGCTTGCTATAGTCGAGCGGCAGAGAATCGAGACTAGCGCGATATTCGATATCAAATGGAGCTACAACCAGGTCAACGGACGTGAGCTCGTAGGCGTAGCATGTGCCGATGGCAAAGTACACATCTATAGTGCCGATGACAGTAGCGATGACTCTTATCTGTCACCGCTATGTGTGTCTGAATCCGAGTCAACCGGTATGTGTTGTTCATTGGACTGGTCAAACAGGCTTGCCGAGGATAGTAATCCCGAGATCATTGCCTCAATGAGCGACGGCACAGTACAGCTACTGAAACTAAGCGGCTCCAGTATAGAGACTATCCATAAGTGGAGTGCCCATGATGCTGAGGCTTGGATCGCGTCATTTGACTACTGGAATACCAGCACTGTGTATTCTGGCGGCGACGATGCAAGGTTCAAGGGCTGGGATACCCGAATGGATCTTAGTTCGCCAGTGTTCAGTTCTAGGCGGCATCAGGCTGGAGTCTGTAGCATACACTCAAATTTTCATCGACAGTTTATGCTGGCGACTGGCAGTTATGACGAGACTGTGATGATCTGGGATACGCGTAATATGCGAGTACCGGTGACGGAGTATAACGTGGGTGGCGGCGTGTGGCGACTGAAATGGCATCCTGAAGAGCCAACGCAATTGCTAGTCGGTGCTATGTATAACGGCTTCCATATTCTCGATGTCGCTGTAGATGGGTTAAAGCGACTTGAATGTGCTCCGCTGCCGGTTAGGGAGGCGGGTCGTGCTGCTGTCACTGTTACGAAGCGTGCTTCGTTTATGAAACACGAGTCTATCGCCTATGGCGCTGACTGGCGCCAGTCGTGTGATGACCCTTCGGCCGGCTGGATGGTAGGAACATGCTCTTTCTACGACCACTTGGTACACCTCTGGCGCCGACCCAATATATCCAGTTAATTAAAATATACTACTGTCATTTTGCCAAAACGCGTCAGTCATGTGCCATATTTGCCACCGAAAAAGTAAACACGAGCCTGGTGATGTGCGAACGCGATTGCCCCTCTTTTTGGTTTTCTAAAACTTTAAATCGCCCTTTTTTCTCTCTTTTTTATTTATTGAATCTTACGTTTTTCTTCTTTCCCTTTATTGCTCGCCCTACTATATTCGAGCACGTTGGACCCTGGTTTTCACGCATTAACTGTTTATTTATTTTCACGAGGAATTTTACGCCAACAATGACTGAGAATCGCCACTCCACACAGCCTGATTCGGCCCGACTAACCACGCGAACCCAGCTGACAAACTCTTTCCAGAGTCAAAAATCAGCCACTGGCGGTGTTACGAAGAAACGCAAGGGGGCGCTCGTCCAGCAATCGTCACATATGCTCAACCAGGCGGCACAGACTCCAGGAGCCGAAAAGGACTCTAAGAAGATGTCCAAGGTAGAGATACCCGTATCCCTAGACATTGACCCCTTTTCTACCAATGAGTCCATTACCAGTCCGCTCACCACGATGGACGAGATGCTCTTGGCTAAGGATATTAGAGTTGGCGATGTCACTTCGCCCGAGTTGCGTAAATCTGCTGCTACGCCGTCTCCCCAACTTAGTGAGACCGAGATTGCCGCGTTGCGTCTGAGAGCTAACAAGGTGGAAATTGAGAACGTTACACTGAAGCATGCGTTGCTGGAGGCAAAGACGGATCTCGAGGACGCCGAGAAGAGACTGCGTGAAAAGGACGATTTAATTAAGGAACAAGAGCAGCGCATCGAAGACCTTATTGATACGCGTGTCCCCAGGGAGGATTTGGAAGACTTTATAGCTGAGAACAAGGTCTTGGAGGAAAAGCTCAAAGAAAATGAGGAGATGCTGGCCGAATGTCAGAAGTTGCTAGAGGAGTTTGCCGCTGCCAACTAGGTGCGTGGTTTTTAAGCCTAAACATGTTGATGTTGCGTCTTACTTCAGCCTTTATCTTTGCATTATCCTTGATTTTATTCATTATTACTTTTTACCAGCCAAAAATATGTGGAGGATTATTTACTATGTTTCCATCTTAGTTCATAATACTGATAAGATATTGGCTCAATGTCGAGAGATGAATTAAAGGTAATATTATGTTAGCCAATCATTCAGTGTTTTTGTCTACCTCTCGCAACTTCATTCCTAGCTGCTCCGATATTACTAACACTCAGTTACTCATTGTATCTGGACACCATTGTCATATACCTCCCGTTGGAAAGTTCTTGAGTAATATACAAGACTAGATAATCACCCAATACGATTGCTTCACAGCGAGTTGTCCTTTCTCTAGCGCTTTTTTGGCCCAGAGCATCATCCCACAGAGAGAGCAATGAGGATATGAATTGTCACATAGGTGACAAGCAATGCTCTGACGATCAGAGTATATTTGGCTCAATGTTAAATGTTTACCCGTTCAGAATTAGGCTGGAGATCAGGGAGTTTCTTTTCTTGTTTATTGTTGAATTTATTATTTATTATTTAAAGCAAAACTTGCTCTCATCACAATCTCCTTGCCTGTAAGTCTTTATGACAAGACACTTCAGTGTTGACGCACTCTGTCATGCCAGCTGTGCAATATGATTAATGCTTCCAAACTTGATGTCGATATGGACAAAGTTCAAGATACCATCCACCGATAGCTCAATAGGCGCAGTTCTTTCAAAATTCCTATATCTTACACGAATGGTAAGTTGAAAGAGCTGTGTTAGCAAGTTTAGGAGGTACTCAGTCACTTGAATCAGCTCAACGTTAACTCCATGGGGCTCAATTATAATATTGCGAACAAGGGGTGCCATCTTCTTGATCCACTGCACAGATGCATAGATGTTCGCCTTGGCTTCAGATTTTTCAACATCTAATTTCCGCAGTTGCCAGCACCCCCTCTGTTATCGGGCCTGCTCCAGTGGCTGGAAAAGGTGATTCATCTGCAGCCGCCATTCCACCCACGTGTCACGCAGAATTAGTCAAGATCACTGGATTGGTGGTTCGGGCAAGGGTCTGCGGCTTAGCCGCAGTAGAATGTTGTTATTTAAAAAGAGTTATTGTTTTTTACAAAATAGAACTCTTTATCTTCTCTTTTATTTATTTGAATTACATTTTAGTATCACAGGAAACACTCCGACTTTAAACTGCAGCCCCTCTCACCTCTTGACATTGGCTGTTGGTTGCTTCACACTTGCTTGGGCAAAGGCTTCTCAGAAAATGGGAATGCTTTTGGAATAAAAAAAATATTGCATCCTCCCTTTTTTGTCTGTTGAATGCTACAGTCAGCAAAAAAACCTGTTTTCTCCATGGTGGGGAGTATTAAAGAAAAGCACGATCCTTTGAAGCAATTGCTTTAGGCATTGACAAAAGGCAAGAGATTGCTTTTTCTGTTTCCGAGCACTATAGGATGGTTGGGGAAGGTGTTTCCAAGTGCTGTTCTTCACTTTTTTCTTCTAGTTGCCTCTACTCCTGCCATGGTATAAAAAAGCCAGCCCAAGGCTGCCAATTTTTTTCTCTTCTTCACTCTCACATCCACATCTCTTTTGATTATCAAACACATTACAACCTTTTTGTTCAAATTTACTTACAAATTGTGACCATGTCGTTTCCTGCTATTTACCTGAAAGATAAAACCTTAAGGTATTGTGAACATGCAACCCTTGATGATTCTTTACGAACTGTTTATGAAGCTGCAGTGTATGTCAAGAATACTTATGTTGGAGTCGACAGGGATGGTAACAGAGTCATTGTGTATAATAATTCAGTGTATGCCGCTTCCGGAAATACAGTTTGCAAGTTTCCCTCGGATGAGACAACACCCGATAATAATGCACCCAACCTTTCTTCTCAAGTAGCTTTCTTAGTAGGATATAAAAAAAACGTGGATACCTTTATGAACGAAGTATTTAAAGATTTTACTGGGACGTTTACTGACCTTGGAGCTATTGCAATTATAGCTACAGCAGAGCATTTAAACGTGTACCCATATGGAGAACTATATGCAAAGGATGTGGCTAAGTTGTTAGAAAAACTGAAATTGCCTGATTATTGTGCGACTCAATCATTCCAAGAATTGCCTGATTATTGTTACGATAAATTAATGTGACCAGTACTAGAGTGAGTAGTTATTTTGAGCTCCTCATAATCTAGTAAGAACTCTTCTATTCAGTTGGTTTTTTTTTAACCTACATGTAGGATTTTGATGTTCAGTGATGATATCCAACATTTTATTTTGTGACTTGATCTCTACCGATTGCGATCAACGACCCATTAATCAAGAGTAGTAGAATTATTACAGCTCTCACGGACCATCGTCTCTATAAAGGTCCGTGACCCAGAAACTGTAGAGTAGTTGTTTTAATAACCTATTATCTTTATAGCTTTTATTTATTATTTAAATACGAGACATAAGGACTGGTGAATTTGGCACTCTGCCGCTTGGTAAAGCTACACATACTAAAAAAAACTACGTTTATTATTGTTTACAAAATAAGACTTTATCTTCTCTTATTTATTGAATTATACCTTTTAGTACTACAACCACAGTTGGTTGGTTAGTGCTCATGTTTTCTGGGGGGTTTTCCTACCTCTTGCCCACAAGGATGTACAGCAAAAATCAGAAGAAAAAAAATCCAGAATTGTATTCTCAAACCCAAAAATTGTGATTCCTCATTTTTGGGCATAACTTTTGGATTATGATTATAAATTGGCTTGTCTTCTTTTATTCAGTTTACTCTCTATAAATTGTCTTCTTTTTTATATTTCTGCTTGTTGACTTTTGTTGTCACGCATTTCCTGTTTATTTTTATAAACAATTAACGCCAACAATGACTGAGAATCGCCACTCCGTAAAGCCTGGCTCGTTCCGACCAGCCAGGCGATTCAAGTTGCTAGATGGGTATCTAGGTCAAGAGACAACTGCTGGCGGTGTTTCAAAGAAGCGCAAGGCAGTTCTTGTCGAGCAATCGCCACATATGCTCAACCAAGCCGCGGCAGCGCAGGCTTCGGGAGCCAAGAGGGACCCTAAGAAGATGTCCAAGGTAGAGATACCCGTGTCACCGGACACTGACCCCTTTTCTACCAACGAGTCCATTACCAGTCCGCTGACCACGATGGACGAGATGCTCTTGGCTAAGGATATTAGAGTTGGCGATGTCACTTCGCCCGAGTCGCGTAAATCTGCTGCTACGCCGTCTCCACAACTTAGCGAGGCTGAGATTGCCGCGTTGCGTCTGCAGGCTAGCAAGATGGAGATTGAGAACGTCACACTGAAGCATGCGTTGTTAGAGGCAAAGACAGAGCTCGAGGACGCCGAGAAGAGGCTGCGTGAAAAGGACGATTTAATTAAGGACCAAGATCAGCGCATCGAAGACCTTATTGATACGCGTGTCCCCTGGAAGAATTTGGAAGACTTTATAGCCGGGAACAAGGTCTTGGAGGAAAGACTCAAGGAAAACGAGAAGTTGCTGGCAGATTGTCAGAAGTCGCTAGAGGACTATGTGGCAGCTGGCAAAGCGCGTGGTTTTTAGACATGCTCAAGTTGATATTGCATTTTCTCCTTTTTGCATTGTCATTAATTTATTCATTACCATTATTATTAACCAAGAGATATGTAAGAGTAAGTGCTGTATGCTCTGGCAGTAGCATATAGTTATGAGGTGACCTTTGGTTAGGTATCAGCAGAAGCGTGCTACAAGTAAATAGTATACTAAATGGTCAGCTAGCATTTTATTCCAGAGTATTTTTGCTAACGGGGCAGTTCATTGCCATGCAATGCTATAGGCCTGGGCCTAACTGGTGGTGTGCGTCCTTCGACTATTGACCAAATTCCTTTGATTACGCACGCCATTTTTTTCGTATGTCCCTTTGATTTGTTGCTCTGCAAAGTGTACGTCTCCAGATGCGCGATAGACCTTTTAAGAGGGTCCAAGCCTTGTTCATCACACCAAATGACCCAGCATTTCCACACACTATCGTAGTCTCGCTTACTCTCATTACTGAATTGATTAAAATATGTGACGATGTCTGACTCAGACATGCCTTGGCGTAAGAGGGCATCGCGGATGACCTCTTGGCGGCAAAGTGATGTAGTCGGCTTTTGCTCGATAGCAAGACTATGTGCCTCCCCTGGCTCCACCGGCAAGTCGGCTATTGAAGTGCTCCCAGTCTCGCTTGCACTCTCGCCTGCCGCACTAGCAGGTGCAGAGACCGTGGGCAATACAATAGCATCCGCGATGGTCTCCACGCTCTCGCGAGCCTGCCGATTATCGAAAATATCAGGCGCCTGAGCTGGCAACCGCATATTTGGCGTAGAACAATCCTGCTGCGCTGCACTCACACGCGACTGCTCTACTGACGGGCTACAGGGTTGCCTGGATTGTTCGCAAAGCTTAGTACCAGAGGTCGAGTCCGATTCTCGGTCAACACGTGAGGCATGTTTGAAGTTGGCAACCCGGTCTTCAATCATCTTGGTCACCACATTTCTTCGACGGCTGCGCGTTTCAATGAGTGTGGCGCAAAGCGTGGCAACGACATCTTTCGCCTGCCTTACCCGCTTCCTATCGATCTCTGGGCCACTGAGAGCGATGGATAAAAGCTCGACTCCATATGCCGCCATGATTGCTGCTTGACTATACGCCTCGTCAATGGCGAGGTTGGTGTCCATATCCGTGACCCCTACCACCGCAAGATCTGCCCTTCCTCGGTCAGAAAGGCTGAGTGGTGCGAGCGCTGACTTTCCAGGCGGGTATTGCTTTCGTAATGTCGCCCATGTTGACTTTTTAGCGCTGACATCTCGTTTGATATCGCCTATACGCTCACTAGAAAGTGGCTCGACAGTTTCCTCGTCCTCGCCCTCGTCACTACTGATACACATTGGCTCTTCTGGAAGCTGCTCTGTGTCCATCGCAACACTATCCGCGCAAATGGCGTGGCTAGCTGACTGCACCTGAGAAGCCTGTGGGTTAACCTCCATGCACGCCAGCAAAAGCTGCTGGGTCATAACGAGTTGGTCAATTCTAGTGCGTAGATGGTCGAATGACATATTGTCAATATGAATAGTATTATATATAATTGAAAAAGGTGTAGATATGCATACCAAGAGACTAAATTAAATAATTTCCTACTTTATAGTTTTCCGAAAACATGCCCAAGTAGAAAAAAATGGGTCAGTAAAATGGGCCAACTGACCAAAGGAATTTTGTATTTCTGGCAGGCAATGGTCAATGCCCTCTTTGGGTAACCGTTGCGATAAACGAGGCAAAATTGTCTACTCGCTTGCTCACTTATTGTTGGACTATTTGTTTAATAAATCCGCTAGAATCAATTAAGAACAGAGGTGCTCTTCTGCATGATACAAAGTGGATCGATGTAAACAATTCATCCAGTTCTCACGTTGCCAAGTTGGGAGATAAAGCGGCGTATAGCACTACACCGCCATTTTCAAAATGAGGCGGAGCTGTTAACAGATGCTTAGGACAAAATGCCTCAGACCACGCTGAAAATCAGGCGAATATTGGTTACTATTTGCTAGAAGACACTATTTAAAGCGTTTTGTTCTCTGTCGGATACACGCTCATCTACTGGCGCGGCAATAGAATGATTGCGCAAAGCACTTTTTGTTTTAGCAAGCAAACCAGTTTTTTTTTGCCTCGCTACTCTTTATCCTCTAATAGCCAGCGTCGCCTTAGTTTCCTGGCGATGTGGATATCGGTTCCTGTGCTTTTGACACTTCTCCAAGCACTAGCCGTGCTGGGTAGGCGAGTAGTAGTCAATTGGGATGTCGGGTACGTATACATTGACCGCGATGGATACGGTTCACGGCGTGCGATTGGCGTTAATGGTGTGCTGCCGATTCCACCAGTCAGGGTGACAGTCGGCGACACTCTGGCACTAACAGTGCACAATTCGCTCAATTTGACTACGTCGATTCATGCGCACGGCCTCTTCCAGAAGGGCACTAACTATATGGATGGAGCTGCCTCGATCACGCAATGTGGCATTCCGCCTGGCTCACAGTTTACTTACGAGTACGTAGTCCAGCAAGCAGGTACCTTTTGGCTCCACGCCCACGACCACCACCAGAATGTGGACGGTCTGCGCACACCGCTTGTGGTTTATGATCGAGGCTCACCGCCAGTCAAATACGATGAGGATATTCTGCTCTCGTTTGAAGACTGGTACACGGAGACGTTTACGGAGCGCGTAAGGATCACCCTAGATCCCAGCCTACCCTTTCCGCCACCGCACGGGATTGGATTCGGACTTATCAACGGTATCAATGGGAATCTCACTAAGCCTATTCATTTTCAGCCTGGTCGTACGTATCGCTTGCGCTTGATTAATATGTCGTCAACGAGGTGGTTCCAATTTAGCCTCCCGGGACACGCCATGCGCGTGATCGAGATTGACGGCATGTACACGGAGCCATTGGACGTGGATGGCGTGGATATTGCACCTGCACAGCGCTACTCGGTGCTGGTCACGGCGCACTCGACCAGCTCTTATAACTACCACTTTAACGCCACGATGTACGCCACCTTTATTCCCGTGGAGCCCGGCCTATCTCCGCGCATATTCATCGGCGATATTATCTACCACCAAGGCGCACCGTTTGTCCAACCTGGTTCTTACGACGACTCGTTCATATGGGCCAATGATATTAATCTTCACGCGCTGGACCAAGAACCTGCGCTGCCTGTTGGCCGGTCGTTGGAGCTAGTTATTGGCATAAGTTTATACTCGACTGGCCAGCATCTTGTTCATTTCAACAACATTACATACGCGCCGCCTATTACTCCGACACTATACACCGCCCTGGGCATGGGAAATATGGCTATGGACGAGCAAGTGTATGGCCCGCAAGCGCATGCGATTGTACTCAAGCATAACGAGGTCATTGAACTGGTTATTTATAACCCAGAAGATGCACTACATCCGTTACACTTGCACGGTCATACGTTCCAGATAACCGAGTACGGACCCACCAATGGACTTGGTCCCAACAACGCAACCGCATTCCCCGTTGTCAAGAATAACGGCATACCGGCCAAGCGAGACACTGTCGTTGTCCAGCCTTATCAGTATGTTAGATTGAGGTTTAGGGCCAATAATCCAGGCGTGTGGATGCTGCGCTGCCACATGGACATACACTTTGCCATGGGCATGGCTCTGACGTTTATTGAGGCGCCCGAAGTATTGCAGAAGACTCAGAAGGTCCCGCCGGATATGCTTGAGCTTTGCGCCAAGCAAGGGATCAAAACTACGGGCAACGCTGCGGGAAACCAAGGCTTGGACTTTACTGGACTACCTCCTGTGCC
>JANBQS010000427.1:0-18350 GCA_027577415.1 Coemansia sp. RSA 922
AATCGTTTGGTGAGTGCCATTCAGCTTCCACTCTCGCCGGGACAGCACATGGACCAGTCGTGCTGTGGCAACGGGCGACAGCACTGAGTTTGCCTTGATAAAGCTCGGCAACAGCTTCTTGTTGCTATTCAGCTTGTCGCCAATCCACTTGAGCACTTTGTCGTGCGCTGCCGAGTCAAAGTCAAACAGTTGCTGCGCGATCCAGCTCAGAGCCAGCGTCTCGTCTTTCTGATACAGTCGCTGCGTAATAGCCATTACTGTGAATGGCGCAAGCCGGCCTACTATCGACACAAGCAGCTGCGTTATGGCGTATCCTTGCTCAAGCTTCCAGTCAAGCATACTATCAACTACGCTTTCGACAAGGTTTGCTTTGTACTCGGACAGGGACAGAGGGGCCGAGGGCGAGGGCTCGATCGTGTTCCGGCTCAAAAGCTCCAGCGTCGTCACTAACAACTTTTCAGACTCTGCACTTCCACACAGCGCGAGATTGGATAATGCCGAGGCTACTTGACAAGTATTGCCTCGCACATTTGGAATGGGCTTGGGAGGCATATCGGCGACGGTAGTTAGTATCTTGACAGCCCGGTCTACTTGCTCCACGCGTACAAAGGCCAGCGCATACCGCATAACCAACTGCGAGTCGCCTATTTCCCACTCGATCGCCTTTGCCTCGTAGTAAAGCTCCATTTGATCGACAGTCGGCAGCTCCTTGGTCGCACCCGCCGCAAATCGCCGTAGCACTATCGGCAGCATGTCCATTAGATCGCTAGCCAGCTCGCGTGCCTCGATACACCGAATCAGCCGTACGATCTCGAGGTCCGTTATATGCACATCGGGTCGCTCATAGTAGTAGGCCAAGATCGCATGTGCAAGCATGTTGTAACGGTACTCTCGGTCGGAAAGAGCTCGCGAAGGTTTCTCACCCTCTCGTACTGCACTCAAGTCCTTGATCGACGCCACATCCATGTTATACATGTGCTCAAGGCCCAATACACGCACCAGCGTCCACCGCGAAAGCGACTCTGGCACTGCCTTTAGAATGAGATCGACTGCCACACACAATGCCAGGTTCGACTGTCCTACGACCAAAAAGTATTCCAGGATATACCGCTTGAATAGAGTCAACTCAATAAACCTGCCGTGCATTTTAGGCCGCTGTCGGATAGCCTTGATTATCAGGAAAAAATCGCGAAAGTAAGGCTGGCGCTTCTCCACGGGTAGCGTGTACAGCATTCTGACATAGAGGTCCAAATGCGCCATGTAGTCTTCGGGCATCCACTTGGGCTTGGCAAAGTCAAACTCGCCCATGTACTTTGTGTCACCGGTGCTTCTGTCGAGATATTCGGACTTGGAGTTACGGAACGCCTGGAATATCTTCACAACTCCAAACGCATTTTTCTTGTTTATAAAATCGGGCAACTCAACAACGTCGTAGTATGCTCGCGTCGGGGTGAGCTTGATGCCAACATGATCGTGTAGAAATTCGATGTTGCGACTCATGTACTCGTTTTCAAGCGACAGTGGGTGGCTGCCGCGGTTTTTTGGCACGTATTGGGCAAACGCCTGGGCCTCTTTCGCCTTTGCCTCAGATATCTTCTCCTTCTTGTGGACAATGGCGCTCTTGAATGGGTTGTGTAGGCCATCACTAAGCGGGCAGACCAGCAGGTCATCGAGATCGAGTTTTTGCGGCCTGACTTTTAGGCATGCAATATGTTTCTTCCATCGCCGACTCTGGTATACGGCTGCCTGGATCGTCGCCCTGCGAGTAATGGACCCAGTGCCTACTGTTCTGACAGTCGTCGAGCTAAGCATTGGCCGACAGACAAGTGTTTGAATAATCGAAATGAAGAACAGCAAGATAAAGGAGAATCACAAAAAAAAAAATTGGATACATGCTTTGCCTAAGTATTCAAATTTTAATTTACTAGGTGATCCCTTGATCGATTCATAGTTGCAATGGTTCAACGCCAAAGAGTTGTTGCCAATCGGTTTTTTGGCCCCTGACATTATTTGTTCAATACTTTTCTACTGTTAGTTTATTTTTATTTTTATTTTTTGCTACCGGACATGGACACCAAGGCGCCTAGGACGATTGTTGCTCTGGGACTAGAGGGCTCGGCTAACAAGCTGGGAATCGGCATTGTCAAGCACGTATACCCGAGCGGCATTTCCAGCGATGGCGAGCTGAGTCCCGAGTATGTTGAGCTTGCTAATGTCCGCGACACGTACAACCCACCCGCCGGAGAGGGCTTTTTACCCCGTGATGTGGCTGCGCATCACCGCTCGACGATTATTACGCTCATACGCCAGGCCTTTGAAGAGGCAAAGATCGGGTCCCAGGACCTCGACTGTATCTGCTACACCAAGGGCCCCGGGATGGGCGCACCGCTGCAGTCAGTAGCGCTTGTTGCCCGCACTTTGTCGCAGATCTGGGACGTACCACTGGTTGGCGTCAACCACTGTGTTGGACACATTGAGATGGGTCGTGCGATCACTGGTGCCCAAAACCCAGTCGTGCTCTATGTTAGCGGCGGCAACACGCAAGTCATTGCGTACTCGCAGCAAACTTACAGGATATTCGGCGAAACACTGGATATTGCAATTGGAAACTGTCTCGATCGGTTTGCTCGCGTGCTAATGCTGCCAAACGACCCCAGCCCTGGATACAATATTGAGCAGTACGCCAGACGTGGGTCGAAATTCATTGAGTTGCCTTATACAGTCAAGGGCATGGACGTTTCGTTTTCAGGGATCCTCTCGTTTATTGAAAAGATGGCCAAGACCGAGGCAGACAAGTACTCGCCAGAAGATTTGTGCTACTCGCTACAGGAGACCATGTTTGCCATGCTAGTGGAGATCACAGAGCGCGCAATGGCGCATATTGGTGCTACGGAAGTTTTGGTCGTCGGAGGTGTTGGGTGCAATGTGCGGTTGCAAGAGATGATGGGCCAAATGGCCAAGGAGCGCGGTGGCAAGGTCTTTGCGACTGACATGCGCTATTGTATTGATAACGGCATCATGATCGCTCAAGCCGGTGCGCTGGCGTTTGCTCGTGGCTTTACTACCTCTATCGAGGACAGCTGGATCACACAGCGGTTCCGCACCGACCAAGTCCACGTCGAGTGGCGAGTCTAGACCATAGCTTTGTTAGCGTTAGATAAAAATTAAATCGATAATGAACACATACTCCAAAGAAATGCTAACGCCTGTAAGAGCTGCGATGCCTGGAGGGCGATCTGGACCGCGAGTATGATCCATCGCGTCGGCTTTTATCTCTGCTGGATCTGTGATCCCTCTCTCGCCTGTAAACATCGCGACTACGGTCGCGGCCATATCTCGACCTCGTTGGCCTGTACTCGTCACGCCCACGGCTGCGATCATATCCAGCGCGAGGTGAAGGTGACCGAGAGTAGGCTGGGGAGCGACGGCGGCGTGGAGGCGAACGTGATCTTGAGTCCGCGCCCTTTTCTCTTTCAAAATCGCGACCGCGCGCACTCACACCATCCCGCAACGACAGCTTGTCCATGTTCCTCACTTCGTGTTCACCAGCGCCTGTGCTAGGTGACCTAGAGCGATATCTTTTGCGAGAAGGCAAGGGAGATCCGCTAGCCCGACCTGTAGCGGAGTTGGAGACCGCGACTCTGCTGTGGTCGTCATTTTTGTTAGAGGCTCGTTCAGGAGAGCGGGACATGGGAGACGCAGCAGGCGAGTAAGAGGGCGAGCGTACTCTGGGTCGGCGTGTCTCGGGTGTGTTATTTGGCTGTGGGCTGCGAGAGCGACTATCGCGCACTCCATCCTTCCCCTTCTCTAAACCAATCGAGGAGGCGACCGCGGGTCTTTCGCTTGGAACCTCTGCCGGTGTATACCTTACATCAGAGGCAGGCAACCGCTTCGGAGACGAACGACTGTGACTGCGTCGGCGATTTTCGGGACTTTGGGACATTTTACGAAGAGGACTGCGACGGGGACTGCGACGGGGACTACGGCTACGAGAAGACGAAGAGGAGTATGATGCCGAGCTTCCACTGCTGGAATCCGAGTCCGAGCCTGAATGTGAACCAGAGCTCGAGCTGGAGTACGAGCCAGAGCTGCTGCCAGAACTCGAATCCGAACCACTGTCCGAGTCGCTATCGTCGCCAGCGGCAAGCAAGGGAAGCTCCTTAAGTTGCTCACGCATCTCTTCGGTAATCGCGCCCAGTCCAATGCTTGTGTAGTAGTTGATAGCAAAGCGCATGGCCGGCGCGTTGTTGCTAGGGAACATGCCCTTTACAGCCTCAGCCACTTTATAGTCCGTTGACTTTAGCCTGTCGTTAAGTGTCTTCATGCCGAGCTCTTCGGCCATATCCTGGAGGACAATTTTAAGGAAGATGCGCGACGACGACGTGGTCGATTCCTCGGTCAGCACAACCACTTGGAGTACTGAAAGCTGCAGCGCACCAGTGACCAGCAAGTGAGCAAAGAAGTGGGCAATGTTGCGCAAGTGGTTAGTTTCGTATCGATGGATACTCTCGTAGCACGATGCGAACGCCAGCGCAAATCCATGGGCCCATGTGCGATTCAACTTACAGAGCCGCTCGCCAATAAGTCCAAAGAACGCCTTGTATGTCCGCTCTTGCGAGCAGCTCTCAATAACCATATTGCACAGCTCCTGCTCCTCGCCTGGCCGAATCTCGATCTTCAGCAGTTTGTGCGCCGCCTCGTCAAAGCTCAGACTCGACATGATCGTCAGGTAGATTGTGCGTCGCAAGTTGACTTTTTCAGTCTCAGTCAAGTCGTGGATTTTTTGCACACCAGGCTTCTGGCCCGCTGTGGTCGGCTCGCGCGCACTGTTGTCCTCGGCATCGCCATTTGCTTCGCTCTCAGAGCCGCTCTCGGACTCACTTGCCGAACCAGACTCCGAGTCAGACTCTGCGCCTGCCTCAGCTTCGTCGCTATCGCTGCCACCACCAAGGATCTCTCTAGATATGCCGACATACTTGCGCTCGTTCTCCTCATAGGCGTCGTCTATTTTGAATACGTTTAGCTCATCAAGGGCGTCGAGGTCTTCGTCGTCGAGAGCAACTTCATGCACAATCTGCTCGTCTTCCTCGACAAGGTCCAAACCCGAACGGATAGGTGGGCTGTCCTTGAAACCATCGCGACGAATCTGGAACAGTACCTCGATCATGTACTGCACGCGCTTGTCAATTTCTGCCTCGTGCAAGATGGAGCGGAACGTGTCAAACACGGCATTGAGTACGCGCGGAGCAATCTCCGCCAAGAAGGCGCCAACTTCGCGCATAAACGCCACTGCTACTTCAACGCTGTCGTCGGTCGGAGTCTCTAGCAGCAGCGAGACCACTTGGAAGGCCAAGACTTCGTGAGCGATACGCTGGTTAGTCAGATGGGCCAGGAACATGACCGATGAGATACACAAGTCCTTGTCATCTCGATTGAAGGCTCGGCGGAACTGTATAACTAGACGCGTGACTAGAAGTTCACCGACAATGGGGAGCTTGGTATTTATAACAGCAGTTAATGCGGCATACACGGGCGTAAACGACGTTGATAGAGCCTGCGCACGCATTAGCGAGCGACAATACAGCCCACGCCCTCGGATCAAGTTGGCTGAAAACAGCTCGACGATAACGTCCTTGATATTCGATGTGTTGACCTTGTTCACAGGCCCATTGATTCTCTTCTTGAGCATCTCCCAGCTCGCGCGCTGTCCTGCCTCATCGGTGGAGGAACCCTGTGCGGCCAGCATTTTCCGCTTGAGCGCGGGCGGCAGGTATCGGCCACTTTTCATAAGTATCAACGGATCTTGTCTAGCTGGCTCGGTCCTTTCTCTTCCTTCGGGCCGGTTTCGCGCGGGCGGCGGCGAGACAGATCGCGGCGGCGATATAACTTCACCCTTTGTGCGCGGTTCTCCGACAGACGACGCAGTCCCGCTAGAGTCCGATTGCTCGCTATCGGACGAAGACATGGTTCTCTTTCGCTAATAGGCTCTTGGCCAAAAGAAGTGAATAAATAAGAAACGATATACGAGGCGAGAGGATGCACAAACTTTGAAAAAAGAACCTTTTAAAATTAACTCAACTAATGTATTTTTTCAGTGTGATCGCAAACTGATGGGTCATTTGGACCAGTCACAGGCGGCCATTGGCACAAGGACCCTGGGACGGAAAACCGGCCATGTCGCAGATTTCAGGGATAGGCTGCCTCCACATGATCGCAGACAAGTTGCTCAACGAAATAGCCGTTGAGCCAACCACCTGCCGCCTGACCGCCCAATGTCTGAGATTATTCGGCACCGGTTAAATGGTGGAATGAAGCAACGAGGAAATCGACACGATTGGCCGAAACACAATTGTCGTGTTTGCAAACATGACAACTTTGTCACACCACGATTACAAACACTCTATCGTCTCCGAGTCACAGCATATGCGTACGGGGAGCGTTAACAGTTGGGTTTGAGCAGCGATGAATGTCTTAAAAACTGAGAGGCTCGGGCGATCTTCATATCCACGTCTTATTTTTTTAGACCTTTAGTATTTTTTTTCTCACCCCTCCTCTCGCACCTATTTTCGACCTACACTATACATTTTGGAATATGAGTCCGCACATACCAAACTACATCCTGGAGCGAGGAAACCACGCACGCGAGTATCGGCGTAGATCGAGCTGTTTGTCGCGTGGAAGCAACTCTTCTGCTCACAGCTACACACCGGCGACTAGGGATATGATGTCCTCAAACACCACCTTGCCAAATGACATGCACTTTGCCTATGGAGATGAAGAACTGTCATCTAGTGTTGATCTCGATAACTACCAGCTAGGTCTCACATTAGCGCCCTTTTCTCGTCACAGCATAAACTCACCGCTGGAGTCGTCGCCGAGGCAACCAAGTGAATCGTCGCCAGATGACTATGCGCGACTCAAGACTCCCCGCAATGCATCGGTTGCTGCGGGGCAGCACAAATTTGGTGTGGCTCGGCCTAGACTTGTCCATTTCTAAACACACTGTGTGATCTTCAAACTGCACTACACGATTGCCTTTACGTATCCATTTTGCAATTATGTTTCTTAAAAAATAATATTGTATTTTAAATTGTATCCGGCCCTAGCCATATGGCCCTAAATTGTAAGATGCCGATGATAATAGTTATTTGCGGCAGCAGTTAAGTAGCCGACACATGGTTGTCATTGTTCAGTCAGGCACACTCGGGGGTTTTTTTTGCGCATTCAGGGCAAAGGCGGCGACTACACTAAGCGGCAGCGTGTCTACTATCAACGGCGGCATTAGTTAATTTGCCTTTTTCAGCTTTGAATAGGGAATGGATATGCAACGGGCACTTTCTAGGGAGCTCGACAGGCATTTTGCGATTGTGTACTGTCTACCGCTGGTCGGCAAGTTTTTATGTCCTCGACTAGGCATCTTTATCTTTCTTTTTCGCATGCCGTGTGCTTTGTACTCCGCATTTGGACCGAGCTTTTTTCCCAATTTGGGCTGCCGAGAGTAAGCAGCGGTTTGGGGGAGAGAGGGAGCTGTGACAATGGAAATTGGGCGGGATGAATGGCTTGCTATGACAAAGCAGCTCAGGGGGGAGGCGTGTGCGTGGTGGTCAGTTTCTTACTGTGTCTGAGTAGGGAGGTAAGTGCTAGAACTCAGACACGAGGAAACACGTGCCTACATCCGAGCGTGCAGATTAAAGCTGACTCTTGTCATACTCCGTCCGAACCAAAAAAAAAAAAACAATAACAGATACCCAGCGATTCTCTTTTCATTCACTCGGTTTCCGGTGCACTGTCATGAATGAGCTATAGCGATTCTTCATAGTTCTGAACCGTTTGTTGTGTCGTGAAGGCATTTCTGGACCGTGAATGTATCTGCTTTGGATACGGCTTTCTTATTTGCTTCTGTTTTTGCTAAAGTGTTTACGTTTTAATAAAAATCTGCCATTAGGTCTTACCCTCTTGATTCACTCACTGTCTTCTCGCGCTGAGTGCGCGTTGGGTGTCCGAAAACGGATAGCTCAAAGGCATTGTAGACTTGCCATTTTCGGTTTCGGGAAATATAAAAATAGTATTCCATGGGGGAGGGAGCTTGAACCTATATAAAGCAAGAACTTGGCCATCCTTTTTGTTTCTATACTACACAAACCTCGACTCCTCCTCGCCTTGACGTTTACCACCACCTCCGCCACCCCTTTTTTTCCTTAATATTTTCTTCACTCTCGTTTAATATGATGATGGCAGCACCCACTATGATCGACTCTAGCATCCCAGAGTACTTGCTGTCGCAGGGACTGAGCGCGCAGTCCAACCGACACAGCCGTAATGGCCTGGCAAAGAAAAGACGCAATCCGATAGCTACTTACTCGCAAGACGATCCTCAGTCCAGCTGCGAAACACTTGTTGGTGCAGGCACTCAACAAGAACCGGCAACGATTCGAGATACTGTGCGCAATCTCGACTACAACCAAAAGCACTCGTTATCCGACAGCGATATTGACAGCAGCAATGCCTTGCCGCTCAACGACGTTATTAGCGAGCTGTTGAGTATACTCAAAGGCGAAGAAGCACACCATTGTTAGCGTGTGATTTTTTTTGCTTCATTTTAATACCTATCCGTAAATATTATTGTTTCTAAGCTCCAAGAGAATATTAGCGGACAATTAAACCCCCCAACCGTGGTATCTAGTGACACTGGTCGATTTGCAACGCCAAGCATCAGTGTGCAATGATGCGGTCTATATAAAATTCAAACTGTAAAGGGCGCACAGCGTCAATCCGTCACACTTAGTTGTACTGTTTGGGTCCTCCTCTCCGACGAAAATGGTGGTGTCCTACTAGCCAAGCAGAGGAGAGAACGGGGATGCCCAGGCTATCTACCGAAGCAAGGAGGGGGAGAGTAGCTTCATCCGAACAGTCTACTGCAACTCCAAGCTCCTCGTGCCAGCTCCCAGTGAGCCGGGGGGCGCGTGCCAGACTAAGCAAACTAAAGGGAAGGCAGTTACCATCCCCAAGTCGGCTTAGCCGGCTTGGCACACGTGCCAGGGTAATAGCACTACCTCCATGCTCCTGCTCTCCACAGAGAGCTTACTACTGCTAACCCCCAGGCAGCCCGTCCCTCGACGCCAAGGAGCATCACTACCGACAATCAATCGAACAGTTAATAGCCACCGAGCATCACGAGTCCCACGCATGCGGCTACTTTCAATAACCCTTGTCACCCCATCTCGTGAACTATCGATGAGACCATGTAGAACATTTGCTTATCGGCTAGCCACTACTAAAGACATTACCTTCCAACATGCATCTTGTCGCATGCAGGGAGAGTGATGCCCACAGTCAATGATCGACTGACCATGTCAATCATACATGCATGGTTTCGTCAGCCCACTATTCCAACAAAAGCGTCTTTGATGAAAAAGAAAGAGCGCCACTCTTTTTTGGCTATTTTCGTTGGACACCATGCTAATAATAATTTCAGCCGACACCAGGCTATATTTGGGCCCCTAGCAAAAAAAGAAAGTTTCGAGGGAGAAGAGTGGTCCACATGTTTCTTTGCCTGGGCATCATCATCTAAGCGATTGACTGTAGCACAAAGAGACTGGGCAACGGAGAGTGCCAAAAAGGACGATAGGGGGGATATTAACATTGCTTTTACTTTCGCCCTCCCCTTTTCGGCAAGTGACAAAATATGACACGCACGCCAAGGAGGATTTTGAGTCTATTGTCCTCCGGGGCCAGCAAAGATAGTGACAAAAGAGAAAAGGCCGCAGCGACGTGTATTTAGAGGACAAAGACTACTGCGCGCAAAAATAAATCTCCAGGCCCGTTGTGTGTTTCTTTTGGCGCTGCTACTGCTGTTTTCATTTGCTCCGCCTGGGCACTATCCTGGCATTTTCTTTGGGCTTAGAAATGGATAGCACTCCGGTGCTCACGTGGGGAATTATTTGTGCTCATGGCTCCAGGAAATCAAAGGTGATGATGACTCGGTCCAGCGTCAGAGAACAGATAGACAACGAAGGATAAGGCTAACATGACGTAATAAACTCAATTCTCATTGGTGCGACCTTGTGCTACATGACCACGGCTGATTAGAAATGAGCTGGCGGATTGGAAAGTCGCCTTTGACCTCAGCCTTATCGCCGAGTACGCCCCGCATTTACTAGTGCTTTCATCTGGGTAAAGCGGCAAATGACGCTGGTGGAATAGCCAAGAAACAGTAAAAAGGGGGGCTTTCGGCAATCACCTTTTTTCCCTCCAAAAGTAGGCTTAGCTTATTCCATTCTTTTGCGTCAGGCTGACCAGGTTCGTTTGTTCGGGCGTCAGGGGGGTGTCAACTACACTGGCTGCAGCACCCCCTCCGCCCTTGCGTCTCTTACGATTATAAATAGACCGTAGCACGCCCCTTGCTTTCGTCGGTCCTAACTTTACATTTCTGCACACCTCATACCTGCAGCCTGCACCTCTCTCACATACCAGCACACGCACATACTCTTTCCATTTTTTACACTATGAACACGATGAACACCGTTCCCGACTATATCCTCTCTTCGGGTATCATGGCCCAGCTTAACCGTGGTCGCCGCACAAGCCTTGCCTCTATCACGTCTACCACATCCGCACAACAGAACGAGGCCGAAGACTGTGACGAGATGCTCGAGACAATTGTCGAGTCGTCTTCCGAAATCAAATCAGTATTGGGATACATTTCTGCACCTCAGCGCGGCTGGACACAAAACGCACACTACGATACTCCCCGCCTGGTCCATTTCTAGAGCAGTCGCCTACATGACTATGTGCCACCTTTGCGTCTTTGTGTATTATCACCAGCTGTTATTTACTTTTCCTCACTTGAAAATCGCCCTCAAGACTCGTATTTTTACTATATTTGGTTTTTTTTTCTGTCCTTGTATACTTTGTAATATTATATCATTTAGCAAACAAAAAACTCTGGCATCATTCAAATGACCGAAATAGGCAAGATCACTTGGACAAAGACAATGCGTTGAGATCTTTTGCGTTTGTCCACACACTTTCCCCAACAGGTTGCCATTATCGGTTTATTTAGCTATCGTTCCTGCATAAACCCTTTTCTGTCAACACACTGGCAAAACATGCGATAAACAGTGCGCGCTGACTAAATTGCATTGTCAAGCAACATTAATAGATTGGCACGATATTATTATCAAAAATATAAATTATCAAGCAAAAAAAAATAATACAATATAATGCACGCTTTCAGACTAAAGCGTGCGTCTGCTCATTCAGCTTTCATGCGCGGTAGGGGATGCTTATTATGCGCGGGATAGCTCGCTGGATAGGGAGTTCTACGGCAACGTCAATCATTTGTGTGCCATTGTGGTATACGCAATCATTGCCAATATACTCCACTTGAGCACCCGAGAACCAGTCACTGGTAAGTAAGTAATCTTGGTTTGTCGAGGCAAGCATAGCGGCAGGCAAAGTGGGAGAAAAAGTCCGCGATGACTTGGGGCTTGGCCCATCGGCAGATAAGCTGGGCCGGTTACTGGGTAGCAGCAAGCGCAGCGGGATCGACACTGCTACGTTACTGGGGCTTTTGCAGTCTCGCTGGTGCCGAATTGACGACACGGCAGAATCCAGAGACAGCGCAGTTGCCGGTCTTACTGTCGTTGTGGCCGTCATTGGTCTGGCCATTGGTGGCGGTCCAAGGCTTTGGCGGCTGGATGCCAAACTCCCGCGTCGCCGTCTACTGCGAGTGACTTGTGCAACCATCCCTTGCAAGATGACCATCTCATGGTCTGTAGCTGGCACATACTCGAACATCGTGTCCATGGCCAAAAAAAGTATCTGACTTGCGCAGATAAAGATATCAAGCTAATGTAACAAATAAAGGATAGATAAAGTAATCGCACTTGGGCGGATCATCGAAGGGGGGAGGAGGAGAGTTTCGGGTGTTAAAAGTAGAATGAGCGCATGCTTGCCTTTTTTCCTCTTCCACCCAGGGCGCACCGGTCCTATATATACCCGTCGATATCTCGGCTATTGTCATGGCCTCATCCTCTTTCCCGCCACACCAGAGTTCAGCCCCTCCTCTCCCTTTCCCAAACTCTCCCTACCCTCCACATCGCGATGCGAAAAAAAAACCTGGGCTCAAAACAACAACAATGACTACGACCTCGCAGACATCTATCCCAAATCAAGGAGGTGGGTGGGTGCTTCGCGCAGCACGGCAGCTGCGCAACCCGAAAATAGCTACGGACAACAATGCAGGTATTGCGGGTCTCAAGTCTGATACTTGCATTTCTCTGCATCCAGGACATAGCTGTTTCCAGATGTGTGCCATTTTCAGAGCACATCTACCCTCCTGTATGGAAAGCAGATACGCAACTGCAAGCACGTAATTTTTTTTTTTTGCATTTCAGCGGGCTTGCGTTTGCTCAATAGCTTACTTGGGAGTACTTTTTGTTGTTGTCTTGTTAGGCACGACAATGCCCGATCGACGATGGCTGCTGGCACAAAACGCAAAGAATGCGTTTATGCATGCATCCGTCTTTGCGAACTCGCCTCGAGAAGCTAATGTGCATGTAGACCTTCTGGCAGGCGTCTACGTAAAACTGCCATCTGCATCGCCTGTCTCCAAGCAAGTCAGAGAATACATGTACTCGTAGCATGAAAAAAAAAGAAGCCGTGCGTCATTATTGCCAAAGTCATACCACGTGTGCTTTGCCCGTCGGAGAATAGGGTCATGCTTACCCGTACAACGTAAAAGAAGCGTGCACCCGGCACCCTTTTGTAATAGCGCAAAGGTGGGTATTCCAGAATTGTCTTCTTTTCTGTACGCCGCGACATTACCTGTCTGCATTCGTATTCAGCGAGTGAACAGGCTGTCACTTGCGGCCATGTCTCGCATATGCGCCACGAATTTCCCTAAAATAAACATCAAAACAAGCCAAATTTCAGTTGCCGATTTTGCGCTGGGGCATGTCGCGACTCTGTCATCCCAATTCGGCAGATATTCCAGATGCCATCATCCAAGCCACATTTATCCTCAGAGAATGGCCCCTGAGTGCTTTCGCTGTTGCACAACTCTCCCCCTTCCTTCAGAGCAGACAATTAAGGCAGGTATAGTGAGAAAAATAGACCGCTCGCCTTTTTGTGCATGTCTATTGTCTCAGTTGACAGAGCGAACATTCGTATCATATTTACATCACCCGCTTAATATCCGTAGTCTGCCTGGTTGTAATATATGCGTAATTCAGACAATAGCTGGGCTGACGGTCCAAATAGTGCGAGCAAAGGCGGCTTTAGACATCAGACCATGGTCACGAGCCCTGTATTCATTCTTGGATTTGTCTACAAAAGTCTGCAGTGAAATCCCTCTCCCCCACGTCCCAATGCTTCCGGTCCGTCATGTGAGCACAGGCGTCGGCACTAGGCTGCATTTGCCCCCTTTGGCCTCAATTGTTCGCAGTGGCTTCCTTTTAATATGGACCGGCCAGCACAATGGCAGCTACAGACGAGACAACGCAGTCCAGCCTGACCTAGGCGCATGTGCCGCCTAATGCTGCTGCGGCCACGGCTATCCAACAAAGACTACATATGCCGCGACGGCAATCAAACAATTGGAGACACGTTTCACATGTGAGTAGACTTTGACATGCTCTAGTGGAAAAAAAGGACGACAAAAAACGTTAATTGTAAATAGCTCAGGTGACGATAATTATGCTTTGCTTGCTGTGTTTCTTCTTTGCTGGTCCTGGTGGCTGCTGTTGCACAGCTTGTTGCTGCACATCGTCTGCATGGCTGACAACTAGACTGGGCTTGTCAGCAGCGGTGTGGGTTTGCACATTGTCCGCCCCAACATCCTCCGGCATCACCACAGCCTCCACTTGCTCAGGTGTCGCGTCCTGGGGAACCACCGCGACATTGGGCGACAGGCTACTCGGAGGGACCATGTCAAGCGGCTTTACTGGCGGGAAAATACGGCCACGCAGCTGAGGGTTCACTTTGTCCAGTCGCTCCCAGGACTGATGCCAGAGCGCGCTAGCCTCATGGTCAATACTGACATTGCCAAAGATGCCCATGCTCTCCAACACGAGCATGCAGTTTTTCGTGCTCTCCTCGGCCATCTCGCCCAGTACACCCAAGTGTCCTTGCCGCCGCTCGGCCAAGTCGGCTCCAGATGAGATATCAGACATGCGGCGCTCGCCCTGAGGCGAAAGAGCTACTACGCGCGACTCTGAGGCCAACTGACTTGTGTGCATGTACACTGACAAAATCCCGATTAGACGCAGCCAAATCTGGTTGAGCGGCAGTTGGATCTCGCTCTTGCCATCTGTAGGCGATTCTGCGACAACGCCAGTATGCGTAGTTGCCAAATCTGCCGCTTCGTTGCTTCCCTCGCTCGCTTTGGTTTGGGCAGACTTTAACTGCGGGGACATGGCTTGGACAGCACTGGACCCGTCAGCACCCTGAAGTCCACTAGCATTGTGCAGGAAAAACATGGTCAACATTGAAATGCAGCGCGCATGCGTGTCCTCCATTGCACTGTCGGCCAGTAAGTCCGCACGCAAGAGCATATCCATCAGTGGGAACAGCACACGGTGGAATGCGCCAGTGACCCAGTTCACACTCTGAAGATTAGTCGATAGAGCGCGCTGGATATAGGAGCAAGCCAGCTGGCGCACCTCGCGATTTCCAGCACAGACGTAGGCAGTCAAAGCGTTCATAACGCTGATCCACATCGACAAGGGCGAGGACTTTGTCAGTCGCAAGATCGACAACGGCGCCGAGACCATTGAGGTAACCGACGGCTCAGTGTGCGCACGAGGGAGAAGCTGCCGTCCCACAGTGATAGGCGAGGTCGCCAGAGCTGCCGGAGAACTTGCACTGTCGTTGTCTGCCAAGCGTGACTTTGCAATATCTTGCAAGTCGTGCAAGAGTACGATAAGCTTGGAGGCAGTCTCCACCGCAGACATGCGACCCGCAGCTGCAGTGCCGTCCTTAGCACCGACGCTGAGTGGGCTGCTACTGGCGGCTAGTGCCCGATCACTGGGCATAAACGCAGAGAGGGTATCGAGGACGTCGGCAAAGTACACGGCTGGCTCGATAGCACCACACTTGAGAAGTATGACAATCTCAACTAACACCGCCAGAGAGCGGCGTGCCGTGTCCCCGCCTGTCTGTACCAGAGCAGTGTCCTGAGTATGCGCCAGTCGTTTGAGGAGTGAGCGGAGGATGTCCCAGTTAGTATGGACCGAAAGCAACGTCTTTGCGTCAGTATCAACTAACCGCTCGATACCCACTGCCAACTGGGAAGCAACAGCATCAAATGTCGAGTCATGAGCATCGCGTAGGAGTCCCAAGCAGCGCAAAATGCGCTCAATAACCTCTAATAGCGGGGCAGTCGTCTCTCTTGCTGCTGACTCGTGCTCCGAACAGTGCTCTAGTATCTTGATAGCCATACCAAGCAACCCGCTGACTGCGCGCTCGAGCGAAAAGTGGTGTAGCACATCGGCGTACTCGAGCATGCGCTGAAAAGAGCGCTCGATCGACGGCCAAATTGCCGGTGCGCGCTCCGGCGACCTCGTCACTAACGAGATCGCAAGCTCAAGGAAAAACACAGACGCGGGAGAGTAGTTGCCGCCATCAGCATCCCCGCTGGCGCGGACATCAGCGTGGGGCGACATTGCCTTTGTCTTTGGCCCTGACTTGACATCGTCGCCCTGTCGAGCAGTGCTGTCGTCCGGAGTGCTTGTCTGCGAGGATCGCGGCTGAGGGAACAGCTGCGATAGCACCGAGAGAAACACGGGGAGAGACAAACCTAGCTTATCAGCTAGACCGCCAAGCATATCGATTCCACTGGCCTGCACCGCCATCTTGCTGCGAGTGGCTAGAGAAACAAGTACATCGGGAGAGGCACGCCAGCGTAGTTCCTGTTTGCGACCACTGGAGGACTGCAGATTAGCGCCACCACCACCGCCATTGCTACCAGCGTTGCTTCCACCCCAGAACGAAGAGATCGCAGATAGCAAACCACCACCTTGCTGAGCGGCTTGGCTCCCGCCTAGTCCGCGCGATAGCCTGGCTCTAATACGCTGCTGGGCCGCATCCATGGCCTGCAACGTTGAAATCCGCGGCACCCACATGTTGTCCACCAGCAAGTCTTGAGCGGCGAGAATAGAGCGGGGCAAGAGATCAGCGTTGGCCGCAACTCCAATTACGTCTAGAATATCCATCCACCCCTGTCGACCAATCTCACTCGGGAACTGCAGAGAGAGCTGAATCAGGGCCACAAGCGCGATTTGGCCTCGGTAGTCCTTGCCAAACTCGACAGCCACTTGCGTCAGTTGTACCGACGCCGCTTCTTGCTCTTGAAGCTTCGCAAGCTGCTCGGCACCAGTAAATCCTTCAGCAACAACACCCAATGCCGACGTTGGCGACTCTGGGTCCAACAGCATATAGCGGTTGTACGACTTGAACAATACTTGCGGTGAACTCAGGTCGGCATGCAAAGCATTGTTGGTAAGTCCCGTCATGCTCACCAGCAAGCACATTGCCTCGTTGACGCACGCCGACAGTCCGTAGTGCGCCGCACTAGCCACGAGGGCATGTAAGCCAGAAAGCGCCAGCCGCAGCGTCTGATCGCTGTTAAAGTGGGTCAGAATACGTGCCAGCGCCAACAATAGGCGAGGCCACGTCGCTGCAAGCATGCAACGGTCATACTCCGCCGTGACTCCACGAGTCGACGCCCAGGGTCCAACCAGCGAGTCGCCTGCCGACACCTCGCGCCAGGCAAATTCAAAGCCGGCCTCGCCCTCATGTTCCTCGGGAAAGACAAGCTCGCGGTCTCTGATCGCATTGTACACATCGGCCAAGAAGCCAGGTCGGAAGTCCTGACCGTCGTTAGAATTGCGCAAGTTCCGCGCAAAGTGTTCAATCTTCATGCGGTTCTTTACTTGCGGCGAGTGCTGGTCCGTGTTGAGCATGATGATCGCGTAGGAAAGGATAAAGGCCGCATCCTTATTGGCAATGTCGGCTGATCCACTAGCAAAGTATGTCGCCGAGAACGCCTCCACGATGCGCTCGATCTGCTGCGACTCTCCAGGCAGTCTGAACGTCCCGAGCAAGCTGCGTATGGCTTCGTCAAGCCGCCGTCCAGAAAAGTCAAACTGTTGGATGTAGGCTTGCAGCACTTCCAGATTCGACGGCTTGGCTATAAACTCGCCAAGGAGCTTTTTGTTGATCGTCGGCGTCTCGCGTAAGAACCGCGCCAGTTGTATCGTCATCTCCGATCCGTTATCAGTTGCTAACGCGCCTACTCGCTGAAGATACGCAATACCATCCTTGGGCTTTTCGTTGAACAGCTTCGCCGCATGCATCATGGTTTCCTTGTGCTTTTTGCGGTCCTCGAGCTGAACAATCGACAGCGGCGCCGTGGCCTTGGCTGCCGACATGGCGAAGACTCCCTCAGCCTGCGAGTCAAGTCCACTACGGGTCTTGCTCACGCCAGCCGACTCAGTCGGCAGCGAAGACGAGGGTAGCCCTAACAACTGGGCCCAGCTGCCCTGCGGTGGTGATACACCAGCGCGTAGAGCCATGCGTATCAGATAGTACATGAATATGTCCAAAAACGCCTCATCTTCGGCGTCGTCAGGCGTCTCGGGCCAGGGCACGGCGCGCTGAGTGATAAACGAGATCAAAAAGTCAAACATGTTTCCGCGCTGCAAGTCACAGTCATAGTTGACCCAGAGATCGGTAATCAGGGACTCGTCGCCAATGAGCAAGTGATGCAGGCCCTCGAGCAGCTGGCGACGCGTCTCTTGCGAAGCAATACGACCGCGAACGCCCCTCCGCAAGGACGCCTCATGGTAGAGCTCAACCTCTTGAGCATGCGTCAATGGATAGTCATTCTCGAGCAAGGCTGACATTGCTGGCATCGACTGTGCCATCTCAGGGGCGGCATGGGAGTGAGCTGCCAGTATACTAGGACGCCGACTGCCGGGAAGGGTACCTTGCGAGGCATTTGAAAGCAAGCTGCCTCGCTCGTGCAAATCTGTGATCCCTAAGCCAGCATCGGCTGACGGCCTGACGCTGTCTCTTCCTTCCGACATGACACGAGCCTGTGGAGGCGCTCGCTTTACGCCTAGCTTGGGGGTCTGTGGGCGAGAACTGTGATTGGCGGGCTGTCGCAAGTGCGTGCGGCTTCCCTGTCTCTCGATTACCGAAGGTGTCATAATCCTGCCAAGCGTTTGGCATAGAAACAGCTCTAGGTGGCCCTTTGTGTCGCGGCGGTGAGACGCAAACACCAAGAACAAAACGCGCAGCGCTGGCGAAATTAGATTGGGCTGGTCACGCTGGAGTATAAGCAATAA
>JANBQS010000428.1:0-18341 GCA_027577415.1 Coemansia sp. RSA 922
TTTTTTTTTCTTCGAATGCGCTTGCTGGTGCAGCGTCTCGGATTCACTTCACATGGTGCTTTTCGAGTCCCAGTCGCAACGGCGTCTGCTCGCTTGGATCGACTACGCCAAAGAGCCTACACTTTGCAGCAGTCAATTCAGCACACGACCAATCCATGGAACCACGTACTATCGCATGCCAGACATCCAGCCCTTGCGACTCCCGGTATGATTACGGGCTTTTGGCTGATACGCCTCTTGCATCGGCTGCAAAAGATCTGACCACAAAATCCGATTCCCAGCACTGGCGTACTTCCCTGGCTGGTGCACATGTCGTTGACATCCAGCCACCTTGGTTGTGCCACTCAGCAGAGCTTGCATCACATGGATGCCCTGTCGATCGAGCAATGAGCCAGGGTTGAGCTAGTCTTGGCTTACATTTATGTCTTGTAAGCAAAGTGTGAGATCGCTCGAGGCAAGCAAGTGAGCTGGAATAGCGCTGGTGACATGCGTGCTATGCAAGTGGCGCCTATTAGCAAGGTCTTTAATTGTGAGTGTCGCGAGAAGACTCTAGATCTAGTCTGTAAACCTTACGTCTTGGAGTATGCTGGCAGGAACCAGTCAGATTTCATCGTGTTTAACAAATCACTAGTCGCCTATGCGCTGAACGGCGATATTCGTACTGTCCCGAGTCTCATGGAAAAGTATCCAGAGCTCAGTGATATTGCGACATGGACTGAGCTTGTGCGCTGCATATTGACTCAGATCCAAGCAAGTCCCGGCGATGTCCGTATGCTCCAGCCACTGGCATCCGCCAACTGGCTGGCATTTATTCTGGGCTTGGAGCAGCGACTCGCTTTGCATGGCATACGGTTCATGCAGGTTATGTTTGGTCAGGTCATACAGTCTGCTGTTCAACGGTCAGATATTAGTGCGGTGCTGCGGATCATTGAGCATATGAGAGAAAATACTTTTGTCCGGTTTAGCACCAATATGTTGCGTATGGTGCTAGGTCTAGAGTACCTATTTGATCTCAAATGCGCCCTTGTCAAAATCACCCTGTCTGGTTGTGTGGGCGTGAGGCTGGGACATAAACTGCTGGCGCAGGTGGGTTGGATGGTGAGAAGTGAAGCGGACATTGGGCAACTGCCGGAGATCGTGGACCTGTTTAAGCAGAAATACGGCATTGAGATGAAGGGCGTGGACTACGATTATTTGGCTGAGCTGTGTATGCAACTGGGCGCTTTCGACATGTTGAGATGTTGGATTGGAGCTAGAGTTGCTAGACTAGAGTTGTTGCCAAACTTTACGGCTAATTCAATGGTGGTGGCATAGCACTGTTAATAATATATATATGTACAGCTTTCAACGCTATGTCTATTAGCCTGTGAATGTACCGAACTGCATGCGACTACCTTAGTACACACATGTTAAGGATGCATAAGGGTTCAGGTCATTTCAGCAATTTTGTATCCATGATTGTGAGGTACTCGTTAGTTGAAGCGCATCACACGGTTGGAGTGTAAGAGCATTGAAGATGTGAAAAGGAAGGTATCTGATTAACCTAGCCTAATGGTTCAAAATCAGTAGAGTAGCAGGTACAATTCAATGCGTGGTATAAAAACTAACGGCGAGTGTTTTATCATAAACAGTACCCTGGCATAAAAAGAAAGGCTTATTTATGCTGTCACTGTAAAAAATATGAGGTCATGTTTAGAGGAAAAGTAGCCTGTGGCTTTCATTATCAGATACAATGAAAAAGGAAGAGGGCAGTAGATACTCTGGTTGTGTACCAACAATGGAAACCGACAGTGGTAGCTAGTAACGATCGGTGAAAATAAAAAAACGTCAAAAGCGCCGATATCTTTCGCATCAGGGGCAAATAAAAGAGGAGCAAAAAAGCTGGGACACTCGGTATTCCCATATGGTCACCCACTATAGTACTAACCGAGCTGTAACCTACTTGTCTTCGGAGATCGGGACGGGATCCGGAACTTATACAGGTTCATATGGCCCCAGCTGAATGTGGAGGTTGCGACAATGTATATATAGGGATACTTTTCCCAGCGATTCGCTGATCCGATCACCAAAACAACGCCCTTAAAGGTTGCGCCCAAAAAAAAATTGATCCCCAGAATAATGGATTTCATTCCTTGAGAGAGATTGCTTGGCTGGGGGTCTCTATTGGTGTCATTTAGCACGAGTATTGAAAAAGCAAGATGTGAGACAACTACAGACATGTTGCATGATACTAGATAGATTTCCAACCAACCAAGGCAGACGAAAATAAAATGCAGCTAGTTCATTTAGGCATGGCAGATGGGGTTTCCTATGCATGCTGTTGATCGTGTTTCCATACTCAGATAATAGGAGGGAAAAGGGAAAACGTTTTATAGAAGGCCATTGTGTCAGGTCCACTTTTTTCTTTGAAAAGCCCCCAACCATCTACTGTTGTTCTTTGATGGGTCGCACACTCACTACACTTTTGTTTGGAGAGGAAGCAGGCGTGGCTTTTCCTATAGTGATCACCATTAGTCGACGCCTAGCGGCATGACAGGGGCTAGTGCCCCACCCGCCGGATCTCTTGGGTTTTTCTTAGTGGATTCCACACTACCAGTGCAGTGCTCTGCTGTACTGGTGTCGGTCTCCTGAGTGCTGATGCACTCAGCTTCTTGCCAAAAGGTAAGAGAGCGAAAGGGCTTTTTAGCCTATAAGCTGGGATACGATTTTTTTTACCTGGGGGGTCTTGTGCCACCAAAAAAAAAAAAAAAAAAAAAACCAGACTGAGGCTTGGCCTTGATATGACATTCAGTGACATGTAGATTCCATGTCGCAGTTAGTCCCCTCACACAGGTGAGGGGATGGTAATCGTAAAGGATAACCATTAGTTGACGCCTAGCAGTATGACAGGGGCTAGTGCCCCACCCGCCGGATCTCTTGGGGTTTTTTAGTGGCATTGACCACACTATCAGCACAGTGTCTTGCTGTGCTGGTGTCGATCCCCGGAGTGACAACAGAGCACTCAGCTTCTCGCACTTGTAGTGAGAGAGCGAAAGGGCTGTGTAGCCTATAAGCTGGGATGTGATTTTTTCCCCAAGAAATTCTGAGCCACCAAAAAATAAAAATAAAATAATATTTTCTTGCCAATAATCCTTTTGAAAATAACAGCTGAGGAGCCCCACTTCTAAGACACGCACAATAATGAGGAGTGACTTTATTGCCAAAGAGCTTTAGTTCTTTCATCAAAAGACCAGCTTTGGCCACAGCATTTTTTTTTTGCCTGCTAAAGGATTGAGCACACTATATTTAAAAAGGCATGCCTGCTGCTGGCCAAAAAAATTACCTGTTCTCCTCCACTCAATATTTCTCCACTCCATTTCTTGGCTACCTAGTTGCTTTTAGTATTTTCAATGATTATCCAGGAGTATTTTTATTATGCAACTTCAGTATTGCAGCACTCTGCTCTTCCAGCCGTAGATGTTGTTATTGCTACCATGTCACTTTACGTAGTTTTACATAACTGGGTGACATTGTCTAAGGGGTTTGGCAACACATCGTCTCTACTAGTATGTGCTGCTCTTGCTGCGCTTGCTCTCCACTCATCTGTTGCTTGGACTGGTCTCCTCTATTCATCTGCTGTGCTCTTGTCTACTGTTCTGAGTAGTTCAACAACTGACTACATTTGGTATCAAGCATTTCACTTATTGGGTGTTTACCGAGCACTGAGTGGTTCAGGTGAAGTGTGGAGTAGGGCAGTATGTGCTCTGTTACATGGCGCTCTAGTGCTGGCCAACCTTGATGTCTCAAGCAAAGCCCTGCTATACCAGGTTTTCCAACAGTGCACCTATGCACAAGAGCGCTACCTTTTGAAGATTCAAAAGCTGCGCCAGATTTCACTTGATGACTTGTGGCCACTTCCTGCATGCTTCCAGCTTCACAATTCTCACAGTGACTTTCAGTATAACACTAAAGAGTCATGGTTTGTTTTGCGTGCCATCTTCCGCATGATGTGGCGTCCAATGATCCCTGTTTACATTGTCGGATTGCTCCTTCAATTTGTTCCACTGATCAAGTTAAGGCTAAATAGCAACATCATGCATAAAGCCAATGACATGTCTAACTACAGCATGTACATGATTACTGCTGACATGGTGCGTGTATTGATTATTAAATTTCTTAATAGCCAGAAAGATATAGCTGAAGATTATCTTAGTAAAGAGATGTCAAGGTTTGTAAATGTCTTACGGCTGGAGTTTTTTCGCTTGCCTTTAAAGAGACAAGGATTAAGGAAGCCAGTAACTACTAATTCAGCTGAGGGTAATATTAGAATTGTAATGTATATTCCTCAAAATATTCAAATTCGTCTCAACATATTATTATCTGCTGCAATAAAAGCTTGGATGCTCTACAGTCAATTGGGGATATATGTATTAATTGCAATAGCACTCCCCTATTGCTTCAGGCTTATTTATTCAAGGCTATATATTCTCATTGGTAGTAGCTATAGCTCTTCTGTCCAGAGCGAAAGTAAACATTTTAACAACGATTTGAAAGATATAACTCAGGGCATAAAGTCAATTAAGATATTTGCTTGGGAGAATATGTTCCCTAGCTCAATGTCCAAGCAGATGCTTACAAGCAGTAATACAATGCCTTGGCGTAAATATGCAGATCAAGCCTTGGAGGTCATTTTGGATATAGTAAACACACTAGTAGATGACTTTGGAATACTTGTAGCCCTTTACGCCTTTTCAAAGTCACAATCAATGGCAGCTATGCATATTCCTAATTCCAGGATAATTGAACTCGATTATCTTATTAACTATCTCCAGAGTGACTTTAAATCACTAAGTGGCATTATCAAGGATGCTGAGAGGGTTCTTAATGCCAACAGTAGTCTGGAAACCATGCTTAAAGGGGACTATCTCAATTCCCTGCCTCATTCAGATGATATTTCAGAGGTTGGTCCATTAGTAGAGATGAAAAACTGTAGCTTTACCTGGGGACAAAGGAATAACGCCAGAAATGTTCTTTCAGATGTTACACTTAATGCTGGGGCTGGAGAACTGGTGGCAATAGTTGGTAAAACGGGTACTGGAAAATCGTCCCTGTTATTGGCCATGTGCAGTGAAGTGGAAATGACACAAGGTACTGGTAGACTGGTTGGAAAAATTGCATACTTGGAGCAGCAGCCATGGATCATGAATGACACATTGCGTGCAAATATTCTCTTTGGGCGTGAATATGATGAAGAATACTACTGGAAGGTGTTGGGTGCTTGTGCACTTATTGATGACTTGGAGATGTGGCCAAAAAGCGATATGACAATTATTGGTGAGAATGGCATGAACATTTCTGGTGGTCAGAGGGCCCGTCTGGCATTGGCCAGAACTGTGTACTCACAAGCTGACATCTATTTCTTGGATAACCCTTTGTCAGCAGTGGATGCTATTGTCAAGCGCCATATTCTAGACAATATTATCTTGAGCACTGGGCTGCTGGGCAACAAGCTGCGCTTTGTCACCACTCATGCAGACAATATCTTACCACTATGTAACCAAATTGCTACTGTGGACAATGGTTGTGTTTCAGTTAAAGTGCAGACACCTCATGCTCATACTGCATTCAAGTTTAAAGCCCACGCAAAGTTCAAGCAGAAGGATGTCAAGAATGCCAGCAACAAGCTACATAAAACACCAACTTCAGATGAGAAGGACATGACTAATACCACTGATGAGAGCACAGATCCAATCACTGACACTGGTAATGACTCCAAAGCACCAAAGCAGTGGTCACATTGGAGTAATGCATTGTATGCTATTCGCATCTGTGGATTACTAGTAGTAGCCACTAGCATATTGATGGGGGTGTTTGAGCATGTACTGCAGCTTGTACTTGAAAAGTACAGTCTTGATGCATTACATGTTAATAACAACTCTAATCAAGCCAGTAATAGTGCAATGCTTGGATATATTGGTATTAACCTACTGAACAGTTTGCTTTCCCAATTGATAACAAAGCTTCAAAGACATGTCAGGGGTTTAATAATCAATGACAAGTATAAACAGAGCATAAATAATATGTTAATTCGAGGTCTATTGTCTGCACCATTGTCGTACTTTGAAAGTAAACTCGAGAGTGATATTAGTGGTGAACATTCAAGTGCAGCATCTATAGTTACTGGGTATGTTCCTACATTTCTATCAAGGGAATGTCCAGATGCCTTCTCTGCACTAATACTGGTATACCGTATTGCCAATTCTGCTCCTTGGCTGTTCTTTTGCATTCCACTATTTACGCTCAGGTCGCAAATGGTTGAATCCCTCTTTGGCTCATTGAAAGATAATGTTCAAAAACTCTCCAAAAAAGAGGAAATGAATTATAGGATAAACAATGACATGTCCACCAAAGGAGCCCAAATGATTCGTCTCTTTGGCTTAGAGCCCCATTTCACCAACAGATATATAAAGTGTACAGAGAACAAGAAACGTTTAGAGATAATTGGTTCATCAGTATCTAGACTAAGTAATCAGTTTAGAGTGTTTTCTGGAGCAGCATTAGATTCAATCCTCTTGTACATTTACATTATTTTCTCAAAGATTGGTAGCTACAACTTACAGGTAGGAGATATTATTCAATTCAAGGACAGCAGTGGATCATTGGATTGGAATAGTAGGTGTCTTCTCAGTTTCGCTGAAGATGTTACAGAAATGTTAGAAGAAGTAAATATGTTCCGTAATCTAGCTGAGCGTGATCCAGAGGCGCCATATGTAATTGATACCTGCAGACCATCTGCACAATGGCCACTCAATGGCAAGGTTGAATTCCGCGACTTTAGCATGAAATATGGATCACATCTTGACTATGCTCTGAGGAATATTAACCTTACCATTAATCCAGGAGAAAAGATTGGCATTGTTGGACGGACTGGTGCTGGTAAATCTTCACTAGCTAAAGTATTGTTTAGGCTGATTCATGAGAATACCAGCGGTTCTATTGCAATTGATGGTCAGGATATTTCAGAGTTTGGTGTTGGAGATTACAGACCACGACTGGGCATGATTCCCCAAGAGCCATCAATGTTTAGTGGATCAATCAGAAGGAATTTAGATCCACTGAATCAGTTTGATGTTGAGGAGATGTGGGCATCACTAGTAAAGTGCAACTTGTCTGAGCTAGTTTCATCCAAGGAAGTATCAAGCAATGGCAGCGAGGAGTCAGAGTATGAAAAAGATCAAGCACATAAAAGAGAGCAGTGGCAAAAAGCTGGTTGGCTTAAACGTGTATTGTTACTCCTATTAAACAAGATGCCAAGCAACCTGTATTCAAATAATACATTAAAGCCTCGGGGACTTAATAAGTTAATTCAGAGCTGCTTTGAAAGTATTAGTAGTGGCCAACAGCAGCTATTTGGCTTGTGTCGTGTAATTATGCACAAGCAAAAGATTATTGTGCTTGATGAAGCCACAGCCAATGTTGATTTGGAGACAGACAAGTCTGTTCAAGAGCTGATTCGCAAGGAGTTTAGAGACTGCACTGTGCTGACCATTGCTCATCGTCTGGAGACAATTATGAATAGTGATCGCATTATTGTCATGGACAAGGGCACCATTGCTGAGATTGGCACACCACAGGAGCTGCTTGCCAAAGACGGAATGTTTGCTCAGCTAGTCAAGACCAGCGATTTTGGCCAGTAGAAAGTTATGTTAGACTGTCGTTTGCTTTTAGTACGTTTATTGTATAAAAATTTTTTTTTTTTTGATGGCTCAGAATTTCTTGGGAAAAAAATCACATCCCAGCTTATAGGCTACACAGCCCTTTCGCTCTCTCACTACAAGTGCGAGAAGCTGAGTGCTCTGTTGTCACTCCGGGGATCGACACCAGCACAGCAAGACACTGTGCTGATAGTGTGGTCAATGCCACTAAAAAACCCCAAGAGATCCGGCGGGTGGGGCACTAGCCCCTGTCATACTGCTAGGCGTCAACTAATGGTTATCCTTTACGATTACCATCCCCTCACCTGCGTGAGGAGACTAACTGCGACATGGAATCTACATGTCACTGAATGTCATATCAAGGCCAAGCCTCAGTCTGGTGGGAACTGAGGCTGGCAAACAACGTACTGCGTTTCTTCCCTGGTGCTGGACAGGTGAAGACCCGCTAACCTCTAACCTGAGGATGTAAAGACAAAACGAAACAAACCGAAACTGAAGAACTAAGATGATTCTGCAAAGGGGACGTGCAATCCCAACCGACTGCCTTATGAGTACGAGAGAGTCTGACTCACAACTCTGTTGTAGTTGAGTGTTAGCCCTAGTATTTCTACTAGGTTTCCAGGGTGAGCCACGTGGAGGCTGTTAAATATCTCTTTTGGATCTCGGTACCATTGTCATATGACTTGACTCGGCTCAGTCCAGTTCCCACGGTTCACTGGTTTGTTTGGCACTTTGGATATAGTGCGTGTTTGGCTGGTTAACATCTTTCTTCTCTTCTTTAACCTTTCCAATATTTAATTTATTGACACTTAAGATTTTATAAGCTACGCTAGTTCACTCCGCTCTAAAATCTAATAATATTAATTTACTTTCTCTTTTCCACTATTTTATCAATACATATTTGCTACCTTTCCCTATTCTATATCATTGCCTCACCCCCCACACAACATTATTAATTTTTGTATGAGCATTCTCCGATATGGCATACTATTAGCAACTATTGATTTTCAGGTTACATTGATATCCACATAGTAGAGTAATATATTGCAAAAAACAGAAGCCAGTATTAAACCTTAGGTTTTACTATTTCTTGTGGATAAGATGGCGAATAGAGTCGGCGTATGGCTCAAATGGACGATTATACGTACCCCAGGCAATCTCGCGACTAAAAGCATTGCGCAACTCGGGAGCCACATCCACATGAGAAAAATTAGGGCACGCAATGGCAACAAGCATAGAAATCTTTGCGATAGTGCTGGCCGAGGCATTCGTTGTATGGTGAACACACAAGAACCTAAATTTTTTGCTCAAGGGATATCTCGTCGAGCGCAGGCTACGAGGATACGTGCTCTCTGGGGTCACCTTATCAGCCAGTCTCCGGTCTGTCAACGAGCACGTTAAGCTAGCCAGACTTGGAAGAGCAGCTATAAATACAATTACGCCATAGCACAGGACTTTAACTCTGTTACCAAACTCCAAATGCTGAAGAACCGACGTGTTAGGTGCGACTAGGATAGCTCAGGATATATCTCCGTCAGATATTTCACTCGTAACGCTGAACTTTGTCGTCGTCTCCAATATTTGATGCACCTGTTGATTGGTGAGTATATCAGCCCTTTCGGCCATAAACGCGATATCCTCGTTATAAATAGCACCGATACTAACGGAGTCCATTTGCAAAACGCCGCTGCGCTTAAGCACATTGAATCTAGTCAATATGTTTCTTGCCATCGCCCTGAATGGAAGACGCAGGTTCATCATCGTTCTGCCATTGCCCCTAAACAGCAGGTCGTCGTCGAATGGATACCTGTCGCTGATATACAATGTTGACAGAGCGGGAAATGACACTACACCGTCGATAGCGGCCCAAGTTGTATCAAAGGGTATGTCAACAATTGTCAGAGTAAGCGTAGTCAAACAAAGGTAGAATGCAGGTGTCTCCGAATGTCCATAGATCATATTACGCCAATCGTCTTCCGCCGCAAACCTGAATCCGATAGTTTTTAAAGTCGGCGCGTTGAGGTAGATCAGCCTAGCAAACGGGGCGCAGGCTACGTTGACTCCATTTGTAATACTCGTTAGTCCCGATACGCCTAGAATGTTGAGCGAAATCGGGATAGTACCCTCTACGGAATAGGCATGCAATGTTTTTATGCCGCCTTGGTACAGCGTCGATATCAGAAGATTGTAGAGCCGCAAAAGTTCTGACTGCGCCCTATCAATGGAGGGAAAAGATACAGTTATATCTGTCACCAATGGGGCCATTCGTAGTATATATCGAGCAAATAAAGCGATAGGCCATTGACCAATAGTCAATGTTAGTGCAGAGATCGGGTTGTTGTTGGAGTTCGCGGTTTGATTGTTTGGATTTCTCAAACAAAGTAACATCGACTTTGCATTTGGAGCTACTACACCACGGAACTGCAGCCAAAGTGTCACGTCCTTCGCCATTCTGCCCATCACGGCTCTTTCAAGTGTAGCTGAAAAGACAACGCGTTTAACGAAACTCGCCTTACGAAGACGTAAATGCTGAAAGTCGGCGGGCCACGCAGGAAAAACTATTTTGATATCATCGTAAGAGTCGTCGAAATCGAGTGCACAGTTATCGCAAATAGACTCTAGCGCTGCTATACGCCAGCGCTCGCTCACCAATAGCAAGGGAACTAGAGCAGTTTTGAGTTTATTGTGCTTGTCGATATCAAGACCAAGAAAGTATTTGGGGCGTCCTTCCAAATACTCGACGATCTTGTACACGATCAGAATCGGCAGGGTTTGAAACGTAAATGATGGTGGCGGCAGTAGCGGCAGCGGCAGTGGCAGCGGCAGTGGCTTTAAAGTGACTTGGTGAGCGGGTCTAGTGGACGAGACACGCAAAGGTGGGGGTTTGGGATCCACTAGTTCCATCAGGGCAGAAAAGTCACTAGTAAAAATAAGGAGCACAATCATCAGGACAAAAACGGAGACCACCTCCAAAAGAATGATCAATATGTTGACAACCATTGTTTGTAGGCGTTCACTGTGCAATGGATTCAGAAAGAATAAAAAAAATAGCAAAGAGCAGGCTTGAAGAAATGAAAAATGTTTCAAAGGGGAGACAAGAAGGAACAAAACTGCACACAAGGTTATTAACAACCAGGTTGTATCTTTCAGTAAATGCGAGGGGTCTGCGGGTTGTCTATTTTGGAACCTTGGGGAAGACATGCTTTTTTTGTCATACGTAAGCCGAGTGGCTTGCAGGTTGGGCTGATTTTCTAATGATGGGCAGAGTGTTCAGAGGAGGCTTGGATACGTTTTTTTTTTGTGAGGCCCCCTTACCCGCAGACATACTCCTGCATGAGCCATTGTCTGGATCAGGGTAATGGGGGACAATTGCGATACATGGACCAGTCAAGTACTCCAATCTTTTTATTTTGACAGACACTTTAACACCGAGTGAACTACCATGACACCATTTAAGATCTTGTCTCTCGTAAACAAAGAGTGAAAGTATATTAAAAAATTGTCAAGCAACACACGCACTGTCACACGTCCACTACGAGCGGCTAGGTGAAGAGGATGACGCAGCAGCAACAGACAGTGCGTTTCTGCGCTCAATCAGCTCCCGGTAATCGGCTTGCAATTGGCTCTCGCGTGTCTCCACTTTGCGAAGCTCAGCCTGGGCCTTTTCAATCCTCGCTGGGATAATCGCTTGCTCAGCTGCGTAAAGGGCACCAAATGCTTCCGAGTCGAGCTTCGCCTGCTCAAAGGCCTTGAAGGCCTCTGCAATCTTGCCGTCTAGCGTCTTGGACCGCGCTTGGTACCCACCCAGCGTAACGCCCAGCTTCTTCTCGATCTTGGTGGCACGAGCGGCCTCCTCAGCCATCAACTCCCGGCGACTGGCCAAATCCAGCCGATGCTTTTCAATCCACTCGGCGTTGCTGACCTTATCGGTATCCACAAATCGCTTAGCCTGAGGTAGCCATGTCTCGGTGTCCTCGGCTGTATGCCATATACTGTGGCCAGTACGCTCCCCTAGCTGTTGGTACAACTCGCGCACGTCTTCAGGCATATTGCTCATCTCTTCGTCTACCAAAGACTTTGCAGCCTCCAATAAACTGTCGGCAATGTCGTCAAGCTGCGCATCAGAGGGGTGAGCTGGCCGCAACAGAGGCATATCAGGGACCGGGTACTTCCTTGCATCGCATAGCATAAGAGCGCGCATCTCGCTGCCGATCAGGCCAAGCACGGCCTCCGGGATGCTTGGATCAGCTGCCACGGCCAGAGTACTCGTCGGAATGGCATTGGGGCGTGGGAGATCGAGTTGCACGCACTTTGTGCGGCGGCGCATTTCCAATTCTGCCTCCTCGATGCGCATTTTCTCCATGCGGCGCTCGACGTCAGCTTGGTCCTCGACGGCTTGTGCGGCCGATGCGATCTCCAAAGCCTCGGATTCAGGAACAATCTCGGGAACTACGATTTCAAGCTCGTTCTTTGGCGCGGGGAGCTTTGCAAGCTTGAGTGCTAGCTGCTCACGCAGGCTGCGCCCAGCCATCTTTTGTTCGCGAGCTGTCGTGCCTACGCTGTGCAACGGAGTGTTGAGCCCCAACTCGTCGCGGGCCGTAGAGGCAGCAGCCCCAGAGGAGCTTGCATTTGGGCGCAATGATAAAGCTAATGGATTTGGCGTAGCAGCATCCGCCCCGCGCGGTAAGACGCCGTCATACCCAGTACCCTCGCCGCGAAGAACAGCCTGGCTAGAGCTCTCGCCACCAAGTAGCGGCGTTGGTTGGGCAGCCAGGGCTCGCTGGGCCAGGGCCTCATTCATGACTCGGTTGGACTGCGCAGGAGTGCGGGGTGTACGCGCAGCTACGGAAGAAGTATCGGCATAGTCGCCCAGCAGCGTATCTGTTGACCCACCGGCTACGAGATCGCGGGCCATTACGCTCTGTTGACCAAGCTTGGCAATCGTCTCGAGCTCTCTGTCGTTGACTTGCGGCGCAGGCAATACCAAACGTGAGCGCTTGGCAAGCTGATCGACTTCCTCGTTCTCGGCAAACGCCTCGATAGTCTTTTGGTCAGAAGCGCGTACAAACGCTACACCCTTGTTATCGCGCTTACGCTTAGCTTCCTTCCTCTCATCCGCCTCACGCTCTACTCTGCTCTTTGACTCCAAGCTATCCAAGAACCTGCCCCTCAGCGACTCGGCACCTTTATCTGCTTGGGTTAGCTCTATTGTTGTGTCGTAGAACCCGGGCATTGGCCGCTTTTCGTAAGGAATCTCGGCGTTGTAGTCCAAGTGTAATTTGTCCTTCTTTTTCTTTTTGATTTTCAGGTCTACGCCCGCCGCCTTTAGTTCACGTCGCTTTTGCAGTGTGGCGAGTCGTCTGGCCTCTTCGAGTTGTCTCTCGCGTGCCTTGCGTTTGGCCTTTTTGCCTTGGGTGTTGGCCAAGCGTGCGCGAGCCTCCGACAACATGTCTTTCTCGTCTTCGTCCATATCGACTGGATCCGGTCGTGCTGCTTTGGATTCGGGGTTGGGGTCAATCTCGCCTGGCCTCAGTCTCCGGGCCTCCGCCTGACCCTCGGTGCCAGCTGCGCCTTGTAGGCCTAGGCCATCGTCTTCGCCAGTTGCGCGGGCCTCGGCCTCGTCTAGTAGTCGTTGGTACCGCTCCAGGCATTGTGCAGGTGCACGGCCGACAATCGGTGCTATTGTCCGCCACTGAGTCGGCATAAGCTTTGCCAAGTGTAGCAGTTTTTCGTCTTCTTCTTTGGACCACTCGGTTTTCTTGATGCTAGGGTCTAGCCACTCGTACCACCGCGCCTTGCACTGCTTTGGCGTCTTTCGAACGAGTAACGATGAAATACGCGCCCACTGTGTTTTGCCGTACTTCATCACCGCTGCCTTGAGGATCTCATCCTCTGTGTTCTTCCACACTCCGCCCTTCAAATGAATTCTCATTTGTCAAGAATTGATAAATAAAACAAAAAAAAAAATAGAAAAAGGGATAATACTTCAAAATTTCAATTTTGGCCATTTTTGTCGTGATGTTTTCTTGTTGGAGGCAGAAATGATGGGTTTTTTTTTTGGATTTTCAGTAAGTTCTAGCACAATACTTGATTGATTGATTGGTGGTCGACTGGGAAGCCTACGACGACGATGGCCTTAGTTTGTGCCTACATGCCAAGCTTTCTAAAGCAGTAAAAAAATCCCAATCCCTGCCAAGTGTCCGCTGTTTTGGAGCAGTTCAGGCAGTTGGGAGGTATTCTGCTAGGCCATTGCCGTTGATTGCAGGCAAGGTGACTTTGCCATTCACATGCATTCACAACCAAAATCCCTGTTCTCTCATTCTCTACAACTGGGCAGTGAAACATGAAGTCTCTTTTATTGCTCTCCCTACACGTGTGCAAGCTAAATTTAGCATTCACGAGCAAATCTTGTCCATATACGTCATCAATGACGTATTTATACACTTTCAGCAAAGAACAAATATTTTGTCATTCCGTGTAAGCGTGTAGGCTAAATTTAGCTTTCACGAGCATTTATGCCTACCTATGTCATCAATGACGTATTTGAGCCCTTTTGGCAAAGGCAGAACCAAAGTTTTTTTTAGCTTTTCTGGAAAAGCTTTCTTTGTTTATTGGCCTCCCAACTTCGAATAAGCTCACAGTCAATGCACTATATTACGTCATGGGCACTTAACTATGACCAAGCCTGGTAGGCCAGAGGGTGCGGCTAAACAACTTGACTGCAAGCTCCGTCCCGATTTTTGTCTACCACTCCTTTTTGTCTGGCCACTCCTTGATATAAAAAGAATGCTGGAGAGGCACCCACTTTTCTCAAAAATTCTCTATCCAAACAACACCTTCCACTCCATCTCTTTACCAGTATCATTTTTTTTAGCCCTCACAAACATAGAAGAGATTTAACATGGCAACTGATGATGAAATAATTGGAGGACGGGGCACACTAGGAGATATCAATATAGATGCCTTGTTTAATAGATTTTTTGAGTTCTTGGCACAAAAAATTGGACCACTTGATGATGAAGCTAAGAATTTTTTTAGGGGCCTTGAACATAATCGTATGCACATGTTTGATATAAATCATATTGGAAGTATATCGATCCAGTTTAATCAAGAAGTTCGTCCAGGATCTGATGTCACCATCAATGTAGTAGGTTTCAATCTTACATGTAATGGAGAGAAACTTACTCCTATAGTAAGGTCTGATTTTGTTCGACCAACATAGGATTAATTAACCTCATAATCTTTACATATGAGTAATATGTCGAACATCGCCTCTGAAATCCAGAATTAGTTATTCAGTCCTTCTGAACTCCTGGGAAGCTTGCACTTTCTACCTTCTAGCCCCTTATTCCAATTGAGTGCCCCAGCTTGATATTTCAGAGCTTACTTAGCTATAGCTAAACAGCATGAAAGTCGGTGTTTAGTACATATGCAATAGCTCTAGCTTTTTTATAATGACCACTTTTTAATGACCTATACACACAATAAATTGCACTAACTTGCATATATACTTATTTGCTTACTTATTTAGAAGCTAACAAGCAGTGGGTGCCCGACTTCCCTCCTGGTAAGTGGTTAGAGGTGGGATCAGTTTTGCTCAAGGGTAGAGAGAAAAAGGCTGTGCCAAAATTTCTATGTTTATTGTTTCTCTAAATAAAATGGAGTCCGGCCCCCCGAAAGGTCTAAACCCACTGCTCGTTAGCGTCTAGCTAAACTACCAATTTATTAAGTGAGTCAGAAATAATGGTTTACGGGTATTTAGTGTCCAAGCTTTAAGACTTGATTGATTGGTGGACGACTGGGATGGCCTTAGTTTGCGCCTACATGCCAAGCTTTTCTGAAGAAGACTTTAAGCTGCCTCAGTTTCTTCTCTGAGCATCTATTTTTTTTCTGCAGTCAAAGCAGTTGGGAGACACTTCTCTTGGCTTTGCCGTTGATTGCAGGCAGCGAGACTTTGCCATTCCCATCCATTCGCGTCCAAAAAAACCTGTCTTCCCATTGCCAACAACAGGGGGAGAAAGTGTGAAGTCTCTTCTTTGGTGTTTCACCTGCAAAATAGTTGGCCGGATTTGGCATCCACCAACGATTTTCACCACCTCTGGCAAAAGTCCACATTTTTTGAATCCTTTCAGCAAAGGCGGACACGTGGGTTGGCATTCTCTTGATTTAGAAATTGCTTCTTGCCTATTGGTCTGCCAACTTTGAATAAGCTTGCAGTCAGTCAAATAAAGCAACCTCGCGAACAGTTGACTGCAACATATTTTGCTTGATTGGGAGGGGATGTAGCCAGAGCAGCTTGACTGTAAGCTTGAGACGCTGTTTTCTAGGCCTACCTCTTGAATTTTTTTCTGGCTACTCCTCGATATAAAAGGAGTGCCGGAGAAGCACCCACTTTCTTTATCAAAATATTCTCCATTCACAGCACACTCCACTCCTACACTTAGCAGCACTACTATACGTGACACTCGTAAGCAATTGATTAATTGAATATGACAATTAATGTACTTGAAAAAGTTGATAATATCTACTCGTTTCAAGGTAATAAAGGGGAATTGATTGAGAGGTTGTGTAACACCATTGCATCTATAATCGCAACGCCTGATCAGACAGCTAAAACATTTCTAGGTGCTCTCGCGTGTGATACAGAGCATATATATAATGTACGCAACATTAATGTAACAATCCATATTACAGAAATAACTACTACAGACCCACATACCGTGTCTTATAAGGTTGTTATGGCCATTGATGGGAGATTACCATCCCAACCAGATGCCAGGAATCTTACTAATGCTGATTTTCGTACGGAAAACAGGGGTGATGATACTGACAGCTCTGATACGAGTTTAATTACTGAGAGCACTGATATGGGCAGCGAGTAGAAGTTGGAAGTTAGTGAAAACCCAAGAGAATAGATTATATTGCTAGAGACAATATATTAAAGGAAACTTGGTGTTGACCCTTCAAATACAAGTTACATGTCAAGAACAGCGCCCAACCCCCAATCCTGTTTTAGAACCGTTTCTCTAGCCCCTCTGTAATCTCAGGAGTCCACATTTTCTATTATACTCATCCCTTTCGATATCAATTAGCTGGAAATGGAAACTATCAAGCGTTATAGGCGATTGCATAGTTTTATAGAAACCTGTTAGCTAATTGGGTGTTTCAACTTGGGTACCAGAGCTCCATTTTGTTATTGCTAAACAGCGTGAGAATCGGTGTTTGGCACACATGCAAGTATGGGTAGCCTGTTTTCTTCTTTAATTTTTTAATGACCTTAAACATATACAATAAATTGCACTAGTTTGCATATATAATTCTATTATTTTGCGTCCTCGCTCCAAAAAGGAATCCAACACAACATTTTGCACTTGTGGCTTTGTTTTTGCCAGAAAAATAGCATCCGCATCTCTGGAAGCGTTTAATTTGCTTGGCTTGTAGTGAAATCGTTATATTGCCCAACTGGTGTTTGTGGTATTGCTTAAAAAAAGACAGAGTGTCTTCTGTTTCTGGTTACTACATCCACCATGAAAATGTGGGCTTTGTCATAATTTCTTTTTTTTACTTTCTTTCAGAATGGCTTGTCAAAGAAGCGCCAAAAAAGGAGCCCTTCCTAAGGCTTTTTTTAAGACTTACAAAAGACATTGTCATTCCAACACCATTTTTGCATGCAAACCCAGATGTCACATTGTCATCAACATTTTCCTGCAATCAATGAGCCTACAATCAACACAGTAGATGACCTACACCACGCATTAGGATAAAAATAGATGTTTATTGGATGTGTCAGCAGACAACTGGTCTGCTGATATATCTTACAAAAAATGTTTCTTTGGCCCGCACTCACAGCACTGACTGGCCACTTTCTCTTATAAAATAAAGCACTGGAGGAACGCCCACTTTTTCTTTTTCTTCTTCTTCTTCTTCTTCTTCTTCTTCTTCTTCTTCTTCTTCTTCTTCTTCTTCTTCTTCTTCTTCACTCTTCCCCATTCACTGTATATTCCACTTTATAACAACACTTATTATTTAGTAATAACTATTGGGATAGCTAAATATGGAGGACCAAAGTAATTACTTTGAGATACATAGTGAATCCAATCTCGATTCTGAGGCTGAAGCAAAAGAAGAGGCAATTATGCATATTGTTCTGAGATTGGAACTGACCAATAAACCTAGTATAATTAAAGAAATTCGTAGCTTGTTTGAGTTGGTCAAGAATAACGGGGAGAAGACTGTTTTAATATTTGAGCACCCTGTACTTGTATTATACTTTAGTGGTTTAGCTGAAAGGGCAGGCAAATATCGTTTTGAAGTTGACTTTAATCCAAAGGACAATTCCAAGATTGATTTCACTATATCACAGGTATAACTTTTACATATAATAAACACATTTTTTTCTATGTTTTTCTTTAGTATAAATTGACAAAGTGCATCACATAACTGACCACTAATTTCTAGATCGTCTCAGCTAATTTCTTCCAAGTGGATCAGCTCAATCACCACTCAATGGCGATTGTGTCGGAGATGGGCTTCCAAACTCTTTGCTGTATATTTATTTATATATTTTTTCTAGTTATTTGGTAGACTCAAATTTGATAATGCCTCTGGCGGCTGGAATCTTGTCAATCGCGCGACCTCATTTAGTGA